>JAECUM010033206.1:0-19965 GCA_016617855.1 Megalonaias nervosa
TCTTTCAGCGTAGCGTCCTACTCAGAAATGGAAAGCTCAAGAACTATTGAAATGTTGGTCTGTCGACTGAGCCAAACACAACACTTTTGATAAACCTTTCGATCAATATGAGATGTCTGTCGAAAATGATATTTATTGATGTCGTCAGCAGAAAAGTTTCCTTTTGGAGAGATATAATTAGCACACAAGATTGCTGACGCCCGTGCAGTTTTTTTGAAATCATGGATCTCGCCATTTAAATATTAAGTGCTATTACTTGCGAGGTCCTTAAATTCTCTTTATAAACGTGTTACGACCTAAAACCGAGTTTTAATTTACTAATTAGATGATCTTGATATCAGTTGATTTCATTCCTCTTTATTAGCTTCATATGAGACCATCTGTGCCTATCTGTGCAGAATTTGATATGTGTCCGCCTGTCTGTGTTCCGTCTGTTTCAAATGTTTGTATTTGAGACTATACTTATGTCTATTTGTGTCTCCCATATAATATTTACAACATATTTCACATTTAAGTTTGATGTATATAAGCACATAATCTGCAATTCATTTCTAAGCTTTATCGCCACCCTTACCCCCTTTTCGTTTTTTCTTGGGGGGGGGGGTACTAATTTATCATTTCCATGTTTATATTTGCAAAGAACATCGGTAAATTACTATGAAAATGCAGCTAACCTTGTTTTCAATTGCAGTCATGAATATAAACATCCAGAAAGTGTCTGGGTTTTTTTTAATAATAATTTTTACTATGTGGTTCTAGGGCCGTTGGTAATTTTCCTTTATGCAAGTTGTTACTTTATCATTTTATAATAAGCAGACTTGAGTAGAATTTTCCTTGAGTGAAACTCATGTTGAAAACCCGAAAACATAAAATTGTTCTTTTGACTTTGAGATTCACTTCCACTCATTTACCAATAAAAATGATTCGTAAGTAAACTATGTCAGGCTTATTCTCCAGAGGTTTATGATTTCTAGCCGTTAATCCAAATGTTGAAAATGATATTTGATCAGTTAAGGCAACACGTGTACAGGCCATCAGTGATCTTTGATCTCACAAGTGTCGCTCCATTAGTCATTATTATGAATGACATTCGTTCCTATGTAATTAATTAATTAGTTAATGAACATATTAAATTTAGCTTTGTATTATTTATTTATTTATTTATTTATTTATTTATTTATTTATTTATTTATTCAAACATTTATTTTTATCAAGATATTATGGATTATAAATATAATATTATGTAAAGTGTTCTGTATTACGTTATCATATTCACTGCATATTCATTTGGTGTGGACCTGGGTCTGGTAACTACTTATATGGCGCTCTACAGTTTCGCATTTTGCATAGGTTAAGATTTTTAACAAAAAAGAATTTCCCAAGTTTTTCTCACTGGCTATAATGACCTTGTATGATCGTCCTTTCAATGCGTGCACAAAAGTCGCTATAAAATATGTTGAGTTTATTGTTAGCAGAGAATTAAACTTTGGATAAAAATTTGATACCAAAGCTAAAGACATGCCGTATGGAAACAGTGTTGTAAATATATAGATTTCACTTTTGTTTGGTTTATTTCTTGTTTTAATTACAATATAAAGAATCATGATTAATGCGTGGGAGATTTGTTGATGTTTGTTTTTTTTCTTGCCAGTAATATTGGAACTATTCTATGCTACTGTATGAATAATATAAATTTCTATATTATTAATTCATTCGTCTGGTAATTAATTAATTAAATTGCGTATTTATTTATTTATTCAAACATTTACTCACATACTGTTTTTAATCAAGTTGAGGGTAAAAATAACTCTACAGTTTCGAACTTTGCATAGGGCTAAAGTTTTAAAGAAAAGGAATTTTACCGGTTGTCCTCACTGACTAAACACACTATTTAAAAAAGACTTTGTATAAATCTTAGGTATTGTTAAAAAACTTTAAATTTTCTATATTTTGGTGAATGATAAATGGGTGTAATATGGATTTTAGAGCATATAGCTTGGCCTTAATTCAGATGTGCATCTATAAAAAAAAAAAAAAAACCTGTTTCCTCTTCTTGGTCATTTTCACTTCCTAACTTTTAGAGGTAAATTGTAAAAAAGAGCAGATAACCTTTCATACATTTTTTACATTTGGTGTGTGTGTGAGTGTGTGTGTGTGTGTGTGTGTGATACGGATTTTTCACTTCAGTCAGTAATGCTACGATGTATGCAGTGTGGCAGTTTATAATGTCTAGCACTGGGGCATCATGCCGCAGACATGTCACATGATGTTCCACCCAGTCACATTATCCTGACACCAGGCTGACCAGTCCTAACACTAATGCTGAGTGCCTTGCTAGACAGCTGTTAGTAGCATTTTTATGTCTTTGGTATGACTCGGCCGGGATTCGAACCCGCGATTTCCCGCATCCAAGGCGGACGCTATAACAACTAGGCCACCTATATTTGGTAATTCATTCAATGCACTTTCAGAAGCTAATATTGTGTAGTCTGGCAAAAATCGTTTTCCCTGTTTTAATAACTGCTCAAGATAGTGTACGTTAGACTAATTCAGACTGATTTTTCAAGCACAAGGGAGCAATCATTTTGGTTAGGTGTGTGCTTAGATTAGGTACAATATCTACGAGTACAATATCCAAAGAAATTTCAGCCACAGTACAAATAGTAACAAATAAGAATGGCAACCTTCTCTCCACTGTACATGGAACAAATGCAAAACCTTCACCTTACTCCTGTCACTCTCAGAAGTTTAAAACAACTGTAGAGCGCCCCCTTGATAAATCGTCAGAGGTTTGTACAACGTCACATACAGTTCACGTCATCGATTTGCCATAGATACCGTTACCATTTATGCCATTCCTAATCGTCTTTTTACTGAGTGCACAAAGTCGCTATACAAATCTTTAGTTTAATGTAAGCAGAGAATTGTCAATGGATACCATTTGGATACCAAAGCTAAGGAAAAGCTGTATGGAAACAGTGGTGTAAGTATACAGATTTTGCTTACTTAGATTCTTGGTTTAATTACATATAAAGAATCATGATTATTGCGTCGAAGATTTTGTTCCCTGGCAGTATTAGTCGAGCTATTCTGTGGTACTTTATGAAAGATATTAATTTCTATATTATTAATTCATTAGTCTGGTAATTGATTAATTAAATTATTTATTTAAATATTTATTTACTTATTTATTTATTTATTTGTTATCAAGATACTGGGAATAAGAAACTCGACGACTTAGGTGGCGCTCTAAAGTTTCGAACATTGCACTGGGTTAAAGTTTAAAGAAAAGGAATTTTCCCGGTTGTCTTCACTGATTAAACTGATTATTTAAAAATGATCTTATATATATCTTAGATATTGTTAAAAGAACTTTTAATACCCTTTATTTTGGTGAGTGACAAATGTGTGTAATATAGATTATAGAGTAAATAGCTCGGACTTTCTTCAGACGTGCATCTATTTATAAAAAAAAAAAAAAAAACCTGTTACCTCCGCATGGCCATTTTTACTTCCTAAATTTTAGAGGTAAATTGTTAAAAAAAAAGAACCAACATC
Source organism: Megalonaias nervosa (assembly GCA_016617855.1). Taxonomy (NCBI): domain Eukaryota; kingdom Metazoa; phylum Mollusca; class Bivalvia; order Unionida; family Unionidae; genus Megalonaias; species Megalonaias nervosa. The sequence goes on from JAECUM010033206.1 coordinate 3,559, forward strand.
CTTTACTACATTTTCTATATTTGGTAATTCGTTCACTGCACATTTAGAAGCTGGTATTGTGTAGTCTGGCAAAAATTGTTTTCCCTATTTTAATAACTGCTCAAGATAGTGTACTTTAGACTAATTCAGACTGATTTTTCGAGCACAAGGGGGCAGTCATTTTAGTTAGCTGTGTCTTTAGATTAGATACAATATCCACAAGTACAATATCCAAAGCAATTTCAGCCACGGTTCATGAAAGTAAAACAGAGTAATGGCAACCTTCCCTCCACTATGCATGTAGCAAATGCTGAAACTTCAACTTACACCTGTCACTCTAAAAAGTTTAAATTATCTGTAGAGCGTCCCCTTGATAAATCGTCAGAGGTTTGTACAACGTCACATGCAGTTCACGTCATCTATTTGCTATAGATACCGCTACCATTTATGCCATACCAGATCGTCTTTTCATTGTATGCACAAAGTTGCTATAGAATTCTTTAGTTTATTGTAAGCAGGGAATTAGCTATGGATACCATTTGGATACCAAAGCTAAGGAAAAGCTGTATGGAAACAGTGGTGTAAGTAGACAGATTTCATGTTTGCTTGTTAGTTTGTTTGTTTGTTTAAAAAAATATAAAGAATCATCATTTTTGCGTAGGAAATTTGTTGGGCTTTTTGCCAGCAATAGTGGAGCTATACGCTACTCTATGAATGATATTAATTTCTGTATCATTAATTAATTAATCTCTTAATTAATTAATTAAATTATTTATTTATTTATTTATTCACACATTTATTTTTTATCAAGAAACTCGATTACTTAGGTGGCGATCTACTGTTTCGTATTCAACGCACGGTTAGATTTTTAAAGAAAAGGAATTTTCCCGGTTTTCTTAACTGGTTATTCCGGCTATTTAAGAAAGAACTTGTATATTTTAGGTATTTTTTTAAAGAAGTTTCAGTTTCCTTTAGTTTGGTTTATGACTGGTGGATGTAATATGGGTTAGAGTGAATAGCTTGGCCTTACCTCAGATGTGCATTTATCAAAAAACTGCTAGCTCCCCTTGGTAATATTCACTACTTTAGAGGTTAATTGTAAAAATAAAGAAGAGTCGATAACCTTTTATACATTTTATATATTTGGTAATTCATTCGTTGCACTTTTAAAAGGTGGTATCGTGTAGTCTGGCAACAATTTTTTTCTTTATTTTAATAACTGCTCAAGGAAGTGTACTTAAGACTAACTTAGACTGATTTTTCGAGCGTATGGGAGCAGTCATTTGGGTTAGCTGTGTGCTTAGATTAGGTACAATATCCAAAGAAATTTCAGCCATAATGCATGAAAATAAAGGAGGAATGCCAGCCTTCTCTCAATTGTGCATGTTGCAAATGCAAACCATTCAACTTACACCTGTCACTTTCTCAGAAGTTTATAACATTTGTAAGCGCCTCCTTGATAAATCGTCAGAGGTTTGTACAACGTCACATACAGTTCACGTCATCGATTTGCTATAGATAACATTATCATTTATGCCACTTCTGATCGTCCTTTCATTGCGTGCACAAAGTCGCTATAAAAGACGTTGAGTTTATTGTTAGCAGAAAATTAGCCATGGTTACCATTTTGATACCAAAGCTAAGGAAAAGCTATTGGAAACAGTAATGTAAGTATACAGATTTTGTTTGCTTAGTTTCTTGGTTAATTACAATATAAATGATCGTGATTAATGGGTCTGAGATTTTTCTTGCCAGTAATGGTAGAGCTATTCTCCGCAAATATACGAACTATAATAATTTCTATATTTTTAATTAATCATTTAATTAAATAAATTTGTTTTATTTATTTTGTGATTATTGACATTTTTAGTTTAATCTTTTTATTTATTCAACTTTGTTATTTTTATATGAAAATATTAGGGATAAGAAACACGTTGATATAACGTGTTCTTTAAAGTGGTATCACATTCACTGCACATTTACTTGTTGTGGACCTGGGAAGATTGGTTTATGTTTTTGCCAGTCATTATGGAGCTATTCCAAGCGAACTATTCTATCTCATTCAGACATTTCGATTGCAAAGTTGGAAGCTAGAGAGAAATGATTCATTCAATTTTTTTCCATTGGACATTTATTAGCGACACTATCAAACTTAGGATGATGTTATAGACATAAAATAGCACAGGGATCAAGGAAGAATGCTATTAAGATAATTTCGTTAAACCCAGTTTGCTTTAAGCTGTACAATCGCAATTTCTGATTTTAGCCCAAACTACCGTGTTCTAAGAATGTGTGTTCATTATACGGTGTGTAACAGAGTGGATTTTGCAGATGTTGTTGTAACATATAACAATTTTAAATTGATTTATGCGATTTTGCGGCGGGTTATATGCGTGGCATTTTAAGGTATTTGAGCGTATCTAGTAGCGACTTGACTAATAGTTAATGAGGTTCGTTTAATAACTATGTCAGGAAAAACTAAAGAAGGGGTGAAGATAGGGTTTTGTTTATCAAAATGCCAAGGGTTGAAATGTTGCAGAAACAGCGTTTGTACTAGTCGAAAAATTTATCATAAGTCGGATATTTGCAGAGATTGGTATATTAAGAGAAGCGGAAATGTGTCATTTTCCAAACCTAGTGATGTGTATGTTAATAATGGCTGTTAGATAAACCTGAGTTCCTATTGAGTAATTTAATGGCTTTTATGTGTGTTGCCCATGCGAAGTGTCGTGTTTTAAAAGTATCTTACGCCGCAGAATCAGGTAGTCGAGTTTTACTCGAGGCGAAAGGTCTTGACTCCGGATGGAGGCGAAACCCTCGAAATGTTTGTCCAAGGGGTGTGTAGTTGTGAGTCTATGACATAAGCGAAACTAGAGGTGTAAAAGGACGGCTCTGCTAAAAGGGAAAAAGAGCTAACCTCAATGCAGAAAGATAAATAGTTGCAACCACTGAACGTAAGAGTGAACAACAAGTATAATAGATTGGACGACCGAGAGAGGCCACTAAAGACGGTAACGCATGAGTAGGCCAGAAGGAAAGTATTCTTGTACAAGTTGACCCCAAACGACAAGGTATGTTGATTCTGAAGAGTGACCAGCAACCAGTGATCAGGTTAGAAAGACATGCCTGACAATTAAACTTCGAAACACTCACTCGATTTCGTAACGAAATTTGCCGTGTCTATGTAAACGGAACTGCTAATTGCTTTTTATAACTTTGAGCTAATTAATTTTTCTGGTAGATGTGCATTCTACAATTAGTATTGTGCAATTTTTAAAAAAAATCTAATTAATCAAATTGTTTTACTCTGTTTTACAGTTGGTCTTGTTGCTCTTTTCTATTAATTGTTCAGATCTCTATTTATCCATCCAATAATTTCATAAATTATATATTCCCTCCATCCGGGCTATAACACGTTGGTCGATCATCTTCTATACATCGATAACCACCATCAGAATAAAGAAAATCCACACCCCAATTGGACGCTTGTGTAACGATAGGACAACTTATTAGAGTGAAAGAATCTGAGCAAAGATAGAATAGGACATATATTAACCAAACTCTGATAAATTCTGTAGTGCTGGTTAATCAGTATCGATTAGAGTGAGTCGAACCATTGTCTGTGCATTTTATATGCTATATGCATGCAATTTTTATTTTTGGCCATTTTCTTTTAATGTTGTGATAATAGCATTCTAAGAGGTTAAATCACATACCTTAACTATAAATCACCACGGTTTGTGTAAAAGGGTCGTATACTGAATTTGTTGAATTTGGAGGGGGGGGGGATTATCTTTGTGTTCTCTTGAGAGAAGATATAGTTTGGTATGTGTCGAGGTTGTAATTGCGCTTTAAATTTGTTTGTAAGTGTTACGTTGAATTTTGGATAGAAATTCGGGCTGTGTACTGTGTGCTGCCCATTTTACTGATAGTTGTGTAAAGGGATACCCTGCTTAACGTCTGTCCATAGGCAAAACTGTACTGAAGCAGGTAAATACGTATGGGAGCTATTTTCGAGTGGCGCAGTAGGACTAGGAATATTGATATAGAAACGTAGGCTAAAATGGCTTAGTTCTGGGTGACACCGTAAAACGGCGACAGACAGACAGGACGATCGGAAGAAAGACGACCAAATCATATCACCATGCACATGTTAAATGACACGGACGAAATCATTGACCACTTCTTGACGCAGTTCAGAAGGTTTGCACTGGTACATCAGGTACCCAGAGACAAGTAGGTCATTAACGTTTTAGCTTTTCTTTTACACGCAGCCGCGAAGGACATCTATCATAAGGTGGCACCGAACCAGGTAGAAGACTACAAAGAATGCGCTAGTATGACACTATGAGTTGAAACATTCCAAATACTCTTCAAAGACTTGTCGAAAGAAACCACCGAAAACCACGCACAATTTCATGCACGCGTACTTTTCGATAAATGGATGAAAATAATGGGTACGGCGCTAACGTATCAAGGCATACGTAATCAACCTTTTAAGGGGCGCGTTCTAAGTACATACCGTACTGATTTAATCGTGTTCTTAGCCTAGAGGGAGTTCACAACCTTAGATGATATAAGTGTGAAGGCCGAGCGATACGAGAGCGCACAGTCACGTTCAGCCACCTGGGGTGGCAGGGACCGAACTGGCATTGGCGAGCATAGGAAGGTCACAGAGATGGGAACACAAAATACGAAATGGTCAGAAATATGGGGGTCAGGGGCCAGTAAAAAGGAGAAATCATACCACACAGTGACTTTCAGAAATATAATGAAATTTTTTGCAATGCAAAGTGGAAAAATAGTAATTAGTAATACACAAGTAGCGGTATAGGAAATTTTGTTGAAAATATAAGTGCTGCACGAAAGTTCAAGCATGACTGGAAAGCTCAAGAGTAGAGTTCATTTACAATAATGAAAGATACCCAAATACATTTTCGAACATTACTTTCACTATTTCTCATAGTTAGTGACAATAAATATATTCCTTATAATATACGATAAGATGAAAATAGGTGATTATCTGAGTCAATCGAAATAATAACAGCTATTGAGTAATGCAGTAGATAATAGTATTTAGCAGTGCAGACTGTAAGACTGTTATTCAGCAATGCAGACTATGACTGCTATTCCGCAGTGCAGACTGTAGGACTGATATTCAGCAGTGCAGACTGTAAGACTGTTATTCAGCAATGCAGACTGACTGCTATTCAGCAGTGCAGACTGTAAGATTGTTATTCAGCAATGCAGACTATGACTGCTATTCAGCAGTGCAGACTATAGGACTGATATTCAGCAATATAAGAGGCTACTATTCAGCAGCAAAATGAATCCTGAACAACTTCTCGTGACAAGGATGCGTTATTTTGAGATCAATTATTAATTTCATTCACTATTCGGTGAATCAAAATATCTACTGATTTCTTATGAAAACTGAGCATCAATCATAGAGAATAAATTGTAAATTAGTATGAGTGATTAATAAATTGGGTCAAAATTCGTTATGGAGGTTACCATTTTGGCCTAGAACTGGGCGATTTTCACACCCAAAGGCTCCAGTTTTTACATTTAAATTGTCTTCTTAAAAATTCCTATATTATTTTATAAAATCATTTATATCTAATATTGACGAACAATTCGTTCCTCAATTCCCTCTACCATCTGATATGGCTATAGGCCGCCGTTTTAGAACACCACGAAGGAAAATCTCAGTTGGAGATCCCTACAGACATCTTACCTTTCCAAAGCGCAGATGACTACAAGGTGGCGTTCATCAACTATTATAGTAACGTTGCTAAACAAAATAACCTCCAGCTCAATATTGATATAATTTCAGTCTTCCAATTTATGAGAAACACATGTAATATTCAAAAAAAGATAGACACAAACATCTTTATTTAACATCATACAATCTGTCACATCGTAAGACACGTTATTTGCATACTTCAGTATTCAATCAAATTAAAGAGAAAAATTGATCTACGAGAATATTTTGTCTACAAACGAAGTATGCGGGCTCAAACCTTTCACACAATGACTTATGTCCACATAGTCTTGATCTATCAAAATAGAGTAGACCGCACTAACAGAAACAGCTTGGTGAACATTGTTTACAGTGGGAGTTAAGTCGATCTGCTGTTTGCGACATCATCATTAATTTGATATGTTACTAACGGAAAATGTATGCGGGTAAATATATATTTATATCAGATACAATCCCTATCTGAAAATCTATTGTACCTAGTGATATTCCCCATATATTGCCTAGCAACGGGTACCGTCTATCGGACGCTAAACGTCACACCAAGCACACTCATTGTGTCGATCGTTGTATACTGTTAATAAATCTAAATGACTAGAAATTATGTAGCAAATATTACTTCATCCAATTTCAGGACAATACAAATCATAGACGAAAATTTAGATGCAAAGAATTGTGGTTTCATTGCACTTTGAGACCAGACTTAATCTACGTATTCCAATTTCTCAACACTTGAAAAGAAATAGTGAACAATAACTAATTTATGCATGTATTGTTTAAGGTTTCAGCATGTCAAGCTTTTCAAAAAGCTCTCTGCTAGGTTGTCATTGGAGGTAAATGGCAAAACCCCGTCTGCTGCATCTAAAGTTCTGATGAAACTTGTCAAGATTCAAGATAAACAAGGTTTGTGGTTTTCTGTACAGTTTTGTTTTAGTACAATATATATATATATATATATATATATATATATATATATATACATATTATATATATATATATATATATATATATATATATATATATATATATATATATATATATATATATATATATATATCTGCTCACCTCTCCTCATCAAAACATAACACAATGAAGATGTTTGACTTTATTTCAAAATGTGAAGTATACTATTTCACGTAGGTATAAATAAAATTAAAGACATGTCTGCATGTCCGTATCTGCATATGTTCCTGTTTTGTATTTAAGACAGCCCAATAGCAGAGAGAGAGAGAGAGAGAGACAGAGAGACAGAGAGACAGACAGACAGAGACATGGATGTGAAATTATGTCACACGACACTATAAGTATCTAAATATTTTGTGGCTAATTTGCTACTATTATGTAAGTCAAAACTTAATTTTAGTTATTTTATGCTTTACTGATTGTTATATCCGTCTAGTAGTTTCGGTTCTTCCTAAACTATAAATGTCCTGCATAATATTATCTTGCACTTACGATTTTGGAAGGATAGTTACTTGTAAATCTGTTTGATAGAATTGTGGTTCCATGCTACATAGGCAAACTGAAGAAGCTAAAGGACAATATCGGAAGGTAGATCACTAAGCCGTCAAAATTTCGCTTTCTTTTAATTATAAAACCGTGCAATACTTTATTCCGCTGAATATCATACGTATAATAACTTTTACTTACAATAATAAGTCCATGCAGACCTAATTTTCACTGAATAAAGTATGCAATTTAACTTTTAATTACAATTTTAAGTCCTTGTAGACCTCATTTGCAATGAATAACGTATGCAGTTTAACTTTGACTTACAATTTTAAGTCCATGCAGAATTAATTTTCACTGAATATCGTATGCAATTTAATTTATGAATAATAAATGGCTTTTCTCTTTCTCACTCGAAAAACTTTTCAATGAAACAAAATGTTTAAAGGTGGGTGTTTTAAAATTTTCCAAATACATTTTTCTTTTATTTTGTTTAGCTGTACCCAGTGCCACACAGATACTGTTTGATGCAGTCAAGGATGCGGCATTTGATTTACTAAAGCCAGAATGCAGAAGGGACGTAAAAGATCAAAGAGAAATTCGTCAAAGCAAGAGCAAGAAAAAGGAGGCGATGTAAATTAATTAATATAATATGTAAATAATAAAATGTTGAAATCACTGTCAAGTACCTTTCGAAAGGTGCATCAGTCCGTGCAATTGCTATTTAAATAAATAAATAAATAAATAAATAAATAAATAAATAAATATGGACTCACTAAACAAGAAGTGCCACTTTAATAATTGTTACAGAAGTATAATGTTCTATAATCTTGGATAATCCTTTTTGCTATATTCATTGCTTGCTGGGAAAAATGTGTATGTTCAACCCCCATCCCGCCAAAAAATCCCAATAAAACAAGAACAAGAACAATAAGAGCAACAACAACAACAACAACAGAGCAAGTTATTTTAGTGAGCAGGAGAAATTGGTACGGTAATATGTTTTATGCTGGGATATGCTTTTCATATAGAGCAGAGTTGTTAACTTACAGGGGTTTTTAAGCATATTTTTTTCTTGTTATCGTAGAGTATACTTCAAATTTTGAGCTAAGGAAAGATCCCTATATCGTGAAATACCAGTGATAAGATTAGATTGCCTATCAAACAGAAAATATTACAAATTACATATAGCCAGACTGGATCACATACATACGCTTTTGGTATGAGGCAATTAATGCAATTAATGTAATCTGGTTTCCTGATTCCCTTTGAAACATGGCTGACAGAATAAATGTAATCCTTTATCGAGTACCACAAACCCAAGTGCTTTCAAAATTTGTATCCATTGACCGATATTTCTTTTTCTTTACTGTAACACTGGCATCTGACAAGAATTTTTCATACTGAAGTGTAAAAATGCAGTTCCAGTACAATGCTTGCGTCATCTGAGATGATTTTTTTCTTGACGATGAAACTTTTAGTATGGTACTACACACCGTATTTTTCTCTTTGACATTTTACGTACTTCAGAAACAAGCTTTGGTACAGTAATAATTTTTGAGTACTTTTATTTTCTTTCTGATTTTGAAATGACTTGCATCATAGCCAGTTGCCTCTTTTTCATCTCTAATGCGTCACCTTTACAGTTATCGATTAAATTCTTCAATATGACTGATGGGCAATATATTTGGGAATACTTATTGACCGACCTAATTTGAGAGCAATAATGAAATATGGTTAGATGAAAAAAACTTTGTTTATCTCGAATAAGTATCTCCACATATCCCGTAGTGGAGTGAGTAAGTGCAAACGGAATAATCGGTTAATTCTGTAGTGCAGCGAGCAGGTACACACGGAATATCTCGGTTAATCCTGTAGTGCAGCGAGCAGGTACACACGGAATATCTCGGTTATTTTAAGACTAAGAATACTATCATTTGAATCCTAGTATGCCAAATGCTATTCTATCTGTAGAATCCCGTCAGTACTGATGAAAAGGTGGGAGCTGCTAGTGAATGAAATGAACACAACCATGGAGACTCATCGGCAAGTTTTAGCCAATCTCCAGGTTGCACATGAGGTAAGAAAGATGTTATATCAAATAATCTAAGACTAGTTCATTGTGTAATTGACCAAGAGACTCACTGACTTACAACATCCTTGTTCACGTAGTCATCAACTCACTCACTCATTCGCTTTCTCAATCACCTATATAGTCACTCAATTCCTCACATGTGTACTTACTAACCCACTCACTCACTTGCTTATTTACTTAGTTACTTACTTGCTTGATTTTATTAATGAGCCCTCACCCCCACCGCATTATGGAATAAAAGCAAACAAATAAGAAATTTAGGCCGACATTGTAATATATGTATATGTACTTTTTATGGAAAATTAAAATTAATATAGATACTATTTTAAAACCGAGCAAACCGACCGAATGAGATTGAAAATTTATTTAGTACGTCCTACCCATTTGTTGCAATGTTTGAAGTTGGTCCATCTTATTTTTTGAACATTATCAAACAAGGTGTGATAAAGCATACACCTATTTATTAATTTCGGGCTGCATGGACTCGTAGCGAATTAAGTTTTTCTCCGTAGTTGTTTGTAATTGGACGACGATCAATCAAATTTCAAATTTTATTTGTCTGTCGGGATTTCAAGCGGTTATTGTCACTCTCCGACAAATCATATCCATATTGAAAGCAACTATTTTTGATGGCAGCCTGAACACGGCTACAGAAAATTTGCACATATTTATTTCAGTGCAAGCTTGGCCTTCATGATAGGTAGATAATATTAGAACTTGACCGTCAAAAAAATTCTGTTTTAAAATTAAAACATGCGGAGTGATTCACCAATCTGTATTTATAAGCCCTATTTCCGCCAGAAATTTGAATATTTTACAATACGTTTGATCAAGATGATCTTTTTTTTTCCACTTCTCTCATATCATCAGAAATATTGGCAAGCAAGAATTAGAGCATCCAATTCGGAAGAACTGAACATCGCCGAACAGAACGCCGTTCCTGTAGAAAAGTCATCAAGTAACACTTTGCAAAAGAGTGTAGATGCCTTGAGAAACAAGCAGGACGCATATTGGCAACTGAAATGTCGGAAATTGGTGGCTGAGGAAAATAAATTAAGACAACAAATGAAGCAGGTAAGTTTTTATGCAATAGGCATCTTTCGGGATTAAAGGCTGATTGCAGAGAGAGAGAGAGAGAGAGAGAGAGAGAGAGAGAGAGAGAGAGAGAGAGAGAGAGAGAGAGAGATATTTGTCATTCATTTAATTTCATCTTGAATTTAATTTTGAATATGCGGAGTGCCACATTCTTGGTCCAAGATTAATGCATCGCTGATAAAGGGTTGACCTAAAGTCATGCGATTGGTCAAGACTCGGCAACGTGATAAAAAATATAAACTTGTTTACGAACTTTTCGAAATACCAAAGTAGATGTGCATAAACAGAGGAATGGCATTTCCTTGGATACAATGCAGGTTGTTAAATAATTCGTTATTTCTGAAATGCTGTATCTGTAAAACTAACTAAAAAAGTCAAAAGAAGGAAGATATTCGAAATAACCCTGGCTCCTCATATTTACTTTAGGTTGCGAAGTTGTTGGAAGAGGAAGTGAAAGAGTGGTTAGTGCAGAAGATAGCAGATGGTTTTGCCAGCTTGTCTAGAATCCGCAAGACAGAAAATCCGTAAGTTATAAGCAATAAGAGAAAGTCCTGATCAGTTGATATGTACACAATCATTTCATGTAAACAAGCGATATTTCTCTTATTTGTCCCCCAACCACAACCAACCTCCATTTTAAAGTCTCAGAAAGGGATACAAATTCACAATTACTTAACAAATATCAGAGAATATTTTGAGTTACCATTGATAAAACAATAGCAGTTTTCCAATCTTTAATTTTAGACACATTTTCGGTGAAGCATCGTTCATCGAATGCTCCAAGAACAGACTCGAGAATGAAATTATTAACTCATTGGTCTCTTTGTCTTCTCTCTAGACTCGCCAATATTTGGAGCATTAAAATACTTCGTGTTCAAACGAAGTTTAGAAAATGACTATATTTCGTTTTTATTAAATATCACCAGCCTAAGGAGGCGATAACTAATTTTTTTTTCATTGTTTGATAGAGCGTGTCTTTTCCAGGTATTGATTTAAAAATGTACGAATACGTTATATGCCACTTTTCATTTATTCCACGCTAATGGTCTTTAAGTTAATAGTGCACGTTACATTCTAGAGTTTTAAACTTTTATGATTCGAGTAGTATGCACATTAGTGATTATAACATCTCAAGACTGTGCCTCGAACTTCGATCAAATCTTATGAAAGCGCAAAGTAGTTTGCTTTTATTTGTAGCCAGTAAAAAAAACTCCATCGAGTTGATACAGAGAAAGGCATTCCGTATTTATTTGATATAGAGTTGATACAGAAAAAGGCATTCCGTATTTATTCGATACAGAGTTGCCAGAAGAGAAAGGCATTCCCTATTTATTCGATATAGAGTTGATACAGAGAAAGGCATTCTGCATTTATTCAATATAGAGTTGATACAGAGAAAGGCATTCCGTATTTATTCGATATAGAGTTGATAAGAGAAAGGCATTCCGTATATATTCGATATAGAGTTGATACAGAAAAAGGCATTCTGTATTTATTCGATATTGAGTTGATACAGAGAAAGGCATTCCGTATTTATTCGATATAGTATTCGTGCGATTTGAAGCTCCATTAAATATTCTGTTAGTGCAGGACAGACACTGGATAGGACACTGTTAATACTGGACAGACACTGGATAGGACACTGTTAATACTGGACAGACACTGAATAATCAACTGTTAGTATAGAACAGACAATGGATAGGACAAATACAATTTTCTTTATTCTTTCAGATTTGCTGAGTTTGATTACGACAAGATTGCACATGACATTTTCCTTCTTACCTCAGAGAAGTACATTTTTTCACTTCCGCCATCGGCTGTAAGTACAAATCTTATTTGTGAGGTTTTGTTATTTTATTAGCAACATTGCGTAAATATGTCTATGTTTTCTCTACTTACTCTAGATCATAGGTCGTCATGTTATGGTACTTAGTGATATAGTCCCCGCTATTTCTCTTGGCTTCCCCACAGTGATCCAATTATATATATATATATATATATATATATATATATATATATATATATATATATATAGAGAGAGAGAGAGAGAGAGAGAGAGAGAGAGAGAGAGAGAGAGAGAGAGAGATCGAGAGATCAGTCACCCTTCGCAAATGGGATTTGAGAGAGGGATATTTAGTGTTCAAGTTGGATATTCTTACTAAATGAACCAAATTCGGCCAGTATTACCTCCGATAACTGTAGTAAGGGTCTAAAATAGTCAATAGATTCTATATACAATGACCTTTGATAGTCGTGATAGATGCTAGTTACAATGACCTATAATAGTCGTGAATTTTAACTCTCTCAAGTTTTTGACACGCCTAAATATTCATTTTAGCAAGAGAACTTAGTTTCCCAAACGGAATTTAAACTCAGAGGAAGTCTTAGATCGGATTCGACTAAAGCACACAGTCCTAAACAAATATACCATTCTTCAATGTTAACATTAGAGAAATATGGCCTTGCTAAACAATACTATTAGCCCATTTTAAGCTTGAAACTCGTTAGAAACGATTTGGGATCCACCCGTGAAAACTGACATTATTTGGTGTTTCGTTTTGTTTTTGGACAGGACTTTCTCAGGAGGACGACGCGCCTTCCGAACATTGCACCTCCAAGAAGAGAATGCAGTGATTTTGCCAGGACTTCGACCAGCATTCGTGCAAAAATCCAGGAATACAAGTACGGGTCATACAACATCTATCTGATGTGTATTAGAACAACAACGGCAATGGCAGGCCAGGATCAAAATCTTCGAGAAGGTAAGAGCGAAAATTGTATCATTTTATAGCCCTTATTTGCTTCCATGTACCGCGTGTGTTCAGTGACGCTTAGATGTTATTCTTTCTTTGTGACAAACCTGAGTTCAACGGTTAGAAATGGAGCAAAGTGCAAACCTGTCGCTCTCTCAGAGTTATGGTAGAGAAACTAAATATTTGTAACATTGACGCAAATGAGTTACAGTGTGCGAAGTCAACATATGGTCTTCGTGGCAATATTCCTGAAGTTTTTCGTTGAGTAAATCCCTAAGGTTAATAAATTCTTTCTTGCAAAGCTGTACAAACTTTCATTGAACTGGTCATTAGGTTTTGTCTTTCTCACACGGACACACACATATAGTAATGATAACACTATTACTTGCCTTGCGGTCGTGATAAAATCATTGGCATACGGTACTCTATGTTGTATTTCACCCAGCACAATATAGACTGGTAAGGCTTCTTAAAGGTAATCTTTGTTGTATTTCACCCAGCACTATATAGACTGGTAAGGCTTCTTTAAAGGTACTCTATGTTGTATTTCATTTAGTACTATATATACTGGTAATACTGCTTTAAAGGTATTACATGTGTTTAGGCAACAGACTGATTACTGGAAATGGATTTTGGCACTGCAAGTCCTGTAAGTATAGGTCTTTTGATACCTGTGAATGAAACGGAAGCAATCTTTCGTTAGTGGGAGACAGAAAATGCAAGGTAGGTCAAGTTGTCTCAGATGGCAGAGGGACTGACGTTTTTCTTGGTTTTCCGTTTACATTTAGATTTCTTTCTAGGACAAGTAATCAAGCAGAAGTTCGTTTCAGAAGATGAGCAGTGGATCTTTGGCTGGACAAGGAGAGGACTGTTTTCGAGAAAAGTCTGGGGATTCTACCCCACTTCGTGTGTAAAGAGGGTGTCAGAGTAGCCACTGTGTTAAAAAAAAAGAAAAAAAAAAAAAAAAAAAAAAAAAAAAAAAAGAAAAACAAACAAACAGCTTAGTTTATTTATATGTTTGAAATATCCTGTATTGATCGCAATATTAGACCTAGCTTCCCAAGCAAATAGTTTCCAGTCTTGATTTTCTATTGGATTTATTTTTAGTGCAAATACGTTGTTTGGAGCTGAACCATGTTTTCATTCAGGAAAATAATGAACCAAAATATTTGTAAAAAAAATGTATTTTGTCTCATATTTTGGCTGCTGAGGTATTTACAGTGAAAAACTTTGCTTCCAGACAAATAGACCGTCTTTTCATGCCGGACGATGACACTAAATATTTCTTTGTATACAATTAGTTGGCCTCGTAGATTTGCTATTGAGTTATTTTCAACGCACTTACTTTCCTTTGAGACATATAAACCGTCTTTACATCCAGGACGATGACACCAAATATTTGTATGAGATTATTTTGTCATAGATTTGCTTTTGGGTTATCTGCAACTCAACTATTTTGTTTTTCTATTGGTATTTTACAGTGCAAAACAGTTGCTTGGAATAAAATAAATCGTCTATTCATTCAGGACGATGATGTACAAAATATTTGTAAACAATTGTTTTATCTCATATTTTGGCTGTTGGAGCATAAAACTTTGCTTCGAGATAAATAAACTCTAAAAATACTTATTTGTATAAAATTATTTTGTCTGATAGATATGATCTTGAGTTAGTTATAACTCAGCTACTTTCCTATGAGACAAATAAACCGTCTTTCACCTAGGACGATGACATATCAAATATTTTATAAAATTATTTTGTCTTATATTTATTGCTGTATATGTCTCAACAATATTTGTGTTCCAAACAGAATGAATAAATTTTAAAAAAATTAGATCTGTTTGTTTCTTTATTATTTAATGGAACTTAAACCTGAAAATTAGTATTACTTTAAGAATGAGTCTGCGTATTGATGACGCCCTGTAAAATATATATATATATATATATATATATATATATATATATATATATATATATATATATATATATATATATATATATATATATATTCTGCAATCAGGTTTAAACGAAAGAGAATTTTTTTCCTTGAATAGTGGACCATCGGCCATGGAAGTCCTATTTATGACCTATATGTATACTCTATAGGTCACTGCATTTTTTACAATCCATCTAAGAGGCCAAACTTTTCTTGTATTATGTAGAATACTTCATTGATGAAACTTTGTGTGAGAGTCAATTAAAAGTCAGAATCGAGACTCTTAAAAGCGTGAAACTCCTATTACGGATTCCTTTGTATACTATTTTGACTTTGTACGTGTACTGTAGTTTTAGAAATCATTATCAGTTGAAGGGATATTTGTTTTATCTGTTCAAGGTATGAAAGGCATCAAGGCGTCATGTAGGCTGTAGCGGAAATAATTACTATACACACAAAAAACAGAAATTTGTCTTCCCGATAGGTTGTATAAAACTACACGTCATAGACAAAATATGGAGGAAAGGAGGGGAAATAATTTCGAGTAGCTTGTCGTCCATCGTTACAAAGATTTATTTATTTCTTTGTCCCCTTATTTGCTCTGTCTTTCCCTCTAGATGTGAACAAGCGCAAATATAATCGCCAAATCAGGAACACATCAATCACGAAATTTAAAAAGACAAACCATAATTTTAACCATGATCAAATAAGCTGGATTATCATTTCTCCGTGTACAAAGAATGTCTGCAATAAATGGATTATCCATGTTGTATAAGATAGCGAACAACCTAGTGGATGTACCAGCAGACAAATACCTGACCCTAGCATATAGCCAAACTAAGGCAAACCACAGGAAAAAGTTCTAATTAATTTCAGCATCGACAAATTGCTTCAAGGTCGGCCTCTTCCCATGTACAATAGGGATTTGGTACAAATTACCATCAATAATTGCAGAAGCTCCAGATTTGGCATCTCACAAGCAGGAGCCTTCCAAAATCACATTCGAATGAACTAGTCAGCTACATGTAAGACCTAGTGATTCTCAGGGCTATGCCGGTTGAGGTTCCTTATCTCATCGCCGCTACAGTAGCCGGATTGGTCCGAGTATTAAGGGACGAAAACGCACACTGACACTCTTTTACTTTATTTCTGCCTTTTCTATCATTACTCTTCTGTCTGTCATATCATTTCCGTCTTTACGCAGCTTTGACCACGCACCATCCGTTCCTTAATAGTCAAGTGTGACTGCGTCAACGGATAGATAGATAGACAGATAGATAGATAGAGCGTGTATAATTTATAAAACATCCTATTATACTTTATATTCATTTATTTTTGG
>JAECUM010033207.1:0-19895 GCA_016617855.1 Megalonaias nervosa
TGCTCTCATTTGACGGCATTGCATATATCATCTCCAGTGTCGACAAGGCAATGTTCTTAACCACTCAACAGATCTGCAAATTTGCCTGCAATTGTTTGGATGAATTTGGACATTATCCTCATTTCGTTGCCGTCTCTTCTGGACCAGCTTTATTATGAACTTGATTCCGTACCCACTCATGTTAGTGGCTGCAGCACATATCGACGCACGTTCATTGGAGGTCAGGAACGACTTATTGAAAGTTGCAGGCTTCTGGCTAAATGCCACTACACTACCCTTGGTCATAATTTTTCTGTTTTTACTTTGATTCAATGCCATTACGGTCCACACTTGATAAAAATCCTTTCTCAAACTTCTTTACGGGAGTTTATTTATGAAAAAATTCATTATTGACCGCAATCGCTGTTTATGGGTATCTGCGCGCGTCTGCAACGTAGGCTGCTGCCCAATAATTATCAGTCTATGAGTCGTGACCTCAAACTGAGTTGCCATGCTGTTCTGAGTGGGTTGCCGAGATCGACCATTATAATTTGAAATTTCCAAATCCAAGTGGGGTGTTTAGCATTTGATGGGTGTCGAGGCTAACGTCACAAACCTAATCTGGGTCGCCACCTAGAAAGGTTAAGAACCGCTGCTGAACCCCATCTAGCAAAATTCATTCGATCCAAAGCAAAGAAATACGGGATCATTTAACTGACAGCTGCATTTCCTAGAGTCCATCTCTCTGTGCTCGTAGAAGAGACAAACATAAATCATTTGCAGGTAGTTATGCCAGAGTCTAAATGTGTTTGACTTTTTGCTCATGTAGGGTATAGAGCTCTTTATATTGTTAAGTACAGAAGTGAGATTTTTAGACAGTATCTCACTTGCTGATTGGTTGTTATCTGCATATTCTTTATCGCTAAATGTCCTACGTATGCGTCAGTGAGATTTATAATTTCCGTTTTTGCTTCACTCAGATTTGTAAACAATTTAACCATGTGAGTCCACTGACTAATGACCTCTATCGATGCTTCACCCACGAGATCATTCAAGCTACTGTCTGCATATAGCCTTCCTGCACATGCAAGAAATGAAAACCCCGAGACAAATAAGCACATTCTAAAACTCTTCCGGGCATCTAAACTGTATTTCCTTCGTTTTATAATAAATAACTTCATCAAAATGTATAAAAGAGTTGTTCTGACCAAGTGATATCACCTCTCTTTGCACTGTCTTTATAACGGTGTAAACAGTACTAAAATTGGATCATGCATTCGGGACACTGGGGGCAATACCCTATATTGGTTTGTATGGGGTGTCTTTCTAAACATATTCATTATATTCCGACCATCCAGGATCTTTGTTGTTGTTGACTCGACTTATAAGCGAGTATATATTGTACCTCACGCGTTAGCTCCTCAAACGTTTCGTTACACCGGCTTTTATCGGGTCTTCGTTTGAGACGACGTCCGTGATATATTTCCTTTGCTTGTGACGTCCATTTTAAAAGTAATCTATAGTACAGCTCGGATCTAGTACATCTTTATGGCAGCAGCAAGGTCTTCCTGGCGAATGTAGAACGGTACGGGTTTTCCTACCTTAAGCAATTGCCAACAATAATTTCCTAACAAAACATGGCATCTCCTTAGTGGTAGAAAGAACACACTGAGACAATACCAACTTTTCTTGCTTTCTTTGGAGAAGATCATCTCTGCTTGTGCTCCTTTCGTTGGCAATCAGTTTAATATTTGTTTTTGCTAGTATGAACTTTACAGCAATTCATGTGTTATAGAACAATGCTATCTGATTATTATCGATTACATTCAGCGTTATAGCAATTCATGTGCTACAGAACAGTGCTATCTAATTATGATAGATTTCATTTAGCGTTACGTAAAACTTCATCTGTATACTGTCTTGCTACTCGTTGTAATGTCTGAATACCTGGCTACCTGCCATACATAACTTTCTGTTCCGTCTCTCTTGACAAATGATTCAATGTTTCAGTCTATTTGGCTTTATATGTGTGTGGCAAGATATGTCTTTGTGTCTGTCTTGCTATTTCTGTCCTTTGTATTGTATTTTGAGAAGAAAATTACATTTTAGGCAGAAACGCACACAAACCCGCTCTCTTTGACCACATCTCTCTCTCTCTCTGTCTCTCTCTGTCTCTCTCTCTCTCTCTCTCCTAATATATATGCTACTTTACCTATTCCCCTAAAAACAATTGACTATAAAAACTAAATCTAACAACGGAACTAACCACAAATTCAAATGACTAACTGCCTACTGGCTATAGTATCTTTAAACACTGACAGAAATCAGGGCCGGATTATCCATAGGGCAAAGTGGGCAACCTGCCCAGGGCCCCCGAGGCTCAAGAAGCCCTGTATATTATCGTCTGATTTCACAGGCAGGGCTCAAGTGACCCCCGTATATTATCGTCTGATTTCACAGGCAGGGCCCCCAAGGCTCAAAGGGCCCCGTCAGTGCCGAATTACCAAATGGGCAGAGTAGGCACCGGTCTAGGGGCCCCGCGACAACGGATCAAAATAATATTGAATTGATTTGATCTTGATATATTAGGAGATAATTTGCGAGGGGGCCCCCGAGATTTCGACTGCCTAGGGGCCTCCACAGGGTTTAATGCGGCTCTGGGCCCCGTATATTATCGTCTGATTTCACAGGCAGTGTTGTTAATAGTACTATAATCATATCTATGGACAAGACAGGATAGCTATGGGACCCTATGTTGGCTGTGTGCAGGGCCCCCAAAGGCCTTAATCCGGCCCTGACTGAAATAAATCAGTTGTAATTGATGATATTCAGCACCCAGCTACCATATTCCATAAACTGAGTAAGACCCAAGAATGCCTTATGCAAACATTGATGAGGATGAGGATGTTTATCTAGGTACTGAGATTTGTTCTGTTCTTTTATCATTCCCCTTTAGACTTTGTTGCTAACTTAATAAGGTCTGCATCTTCCCACCTGATACTTATGTTTTTCCGTCCCAAAGACCAATCCATGACCGTGGTCAACACACGTTTTGAGCAATCAGAGTCGATATTATAGCACTAGACCACAAAGTTTCCTTTTTTATTATTATTAATCGGCCTTTATCATCGCATTTGCTGTTTACGTATCACTGTCACTGTATCGCTTTTGTAAGACGTAATAAAAAGTAAAATCCAAGGGATCGATCTTACGGTGAACGAGAATCGTCCCACTTGATGATGTTTCATCAGTTAATTCTTTTACAATAGTCAGTAATTAATCAGCGACAAAGATATGACCTTTCTCCACCATACAATATGTATTCTTTCTTCTCCGGCCTAATACTTATTTTTCATGGGTTTCTAGGAGTAAACATAAGTTGAAATATATGACAGCGATCTTACAAGCTGTAACATTTCGCAGCCAAAATACGATAGACAAAATCTTGTACACATAGTTGCAAATACAATAAATGTCATTTGTATCATGAAATAATGCGATAATCCTTCAATCCAATGAAGCACATAAACAGGAGACACAGTTTGACTGTTCCAAATTTCGTCACTGACAACAAATAATTAGAACGGCATATGCTATCCCATGACCCACAATATGCTATACAATGGCGTAATGTTAAATTTTGGATGGTCTAATGGTGATCGTGTTAAAAGTTCACTTAGACCTTGTATGGGACATACGTGCTGTTGTTAGAGTCGACCTCCTAACTATGGAAGAACGCAAGTGTATCAGTTCGGACACTTATCAGAAGATGATGGGTTTATTTCCTATTTCCTCTTTACTTCTTATACGCAAGCAGCGTAGACCCAGATATGTCGTCGCATACAGATTTGGGTTTACTCTATTTATATTTGGGCGCGCGTTGTCCACGCATCACAGCTGTTTGTATATGGCTGCGCGTTATATGCAGGTTCAACTTGTTTGTATTTTAATGCGCGATATACACGGAACCATGTTATTTGTATTTAGGTGCGCGTTATACTCGAGTCCAATTTATTGGGTGTGTGTTATACGCGCGATATACATACTTTAATAACCTAATTGGTCTACATCATTTTATGTGTTGTTCATTTACCTCTGTCACTGTATCTCTGTCCATTTTATTGGGCGTAAATAATAAAAAATGGGAGAGGCTGATGTTGGGATGAATTTAAGCCATCTCATCAGATGACGTAGGCCCAATTATTCTCTTAAGCAACAGATAGCCAGTAATTAGTCAGTGACAAAGTTGACCCTAACCTGCTACGGTCAAGATAAACCCATCTGGTGCCCGTGTCCATATTCACTTTACCGACTCATTTTATCCCATATCAGGATAAGACATGACTTCGCCTAAAATTATTGCAATTAGTTTAAAATGTTGCCCCGCCTTGATATTAGTATCTACACATCAACGATCTATCTTGTCAGAAAGGAGCTGCTTGTGCCGGGACATAATTTACTGAGTACAAAAACTAATTAAAATGGTCACATATATGTTTGTCCCGGCCGAGAAAAAGCCATATATTACGAGATAGTTTTAAGCGATTACTTTCGTTCCTATAAGACTCGCAATACTAACTATATGGAGAGATGTGGACCAGTCTAGAAATGAGTGAAGATAAAATAGAGTACATAGTAATTTGGGTGGACATGATAATGAAAAGTAAGTTGTAGTAAAAACTATGTTGCTAGCTTATCCTATTCGGTCCTAAAATAACAGCTACAATGTTATTTTGATTTAATTTCAGTCTTTTTAGAGGCCTGTGTTATGAACACTCATTAATAAAACTAAAGCTGATTATTCCGGTCTGGAATGGGAAACACATGTTTCATGCAGATGTAGATTAAAACGAATGTGGCGACTCACATGGTTTTATCCACACAAAAGTTTGTACTATACTGAGATGCATATATTTGATCATGAACATTTAGAAATTTAAAGTTATTTATTTGTAATATCATGGTTTATCCATAGGTTTATTATGGGTGTGGAATGCGTACTGTGAGTCCT
Source organism: Megalonaias nervosa (assembly GCA_016617855.1). NCBI lineage: Eukaryota > Metazoa > Mollusca > Bivalvia > Unionida > Unionidae > Megalonaias > Megalonaias nervosa. Next base: position 4,991 of record JAECUM010033207.1, read on the forward strand.
ATAGAGAACAACAGCCTTACATGGTTTCACATGCGAATTTAGAATTAAGTTTCCATGTATGCAGTATCTGTGTTCTATTTGTGAATGAAACACAAAAATGAATACCTTTTGTCCCCTTACCTCTACAAGATTTTAAGAGGAAAATTAACCACATTTTCACAAATATATGTTGCCATGACGTGCTGGTGGTGGTGGTGTACAGTTTTTATATTTGACTGTGTTAGTTGGTGGGTGTTTTGCACATTGGTTACCATCTGTGCAACCAAATATATAAATATTACACAGCTGACTATTTATGGAGTAATTATGGTCACCAATTTAATATTTCCTGGCTGTCTTTTACAACATCATGCTTCAGTTTTGCTCCCTTACAGCACCTTACCTAATTCTGATGACCCGCCGGTTTTATTCAGTGAAAGGTTTGGAATTTCATATTTTGTATTTAAATTGGTTAATACCTACCTCACTTTACTTTTAATTGAGTTCTGGGGGATTATAAATAATTTCTGACATTTAAATCTCTATTTTTGAAGTAATGCATACGCATGTAGATTGTGACATGGACCCTTTATTCGTTTTATAGCATAATACGATGAGGCAGATAAAATATTTCAATCTTAAATCTAAGAGGGAAATGGCGAAAGCAGGCAAGGAAACTTTTGATTAGATAGATTTATATAAAAAAATTTCTTCCGTTTCTCTGAGGCGAAACTAAAATATTTAAATGTTACCTGAAACATACCATTATTGATACTGGTATACATGGATTTCCAGTATGTTTTAATATTCACTAATGTGATCTTTGACAAATAGAACTGTTCACTGTTTACTGATGCTCTCTACTACTATCTGTCCAGTAATCAAGGGCGGAGACAGAACTCATGGTACTAATTATAAGGTGAAATGGGAACCAGTCTAGAGATGAGTTGTGAACATAAAATTGTTTATATATGAGTTTAAAATTGAAGTTTTAAAAAGTAACGTTTGACAGGTTATTCATTTTTGTACAAAAAATAGAAACAATGTTCTGATGCAATGTCAGTATTTATATATATTTAACATAGGGACACTCAGTACTGAAATAAATACCTGGCTCTTATGGTGTGTATGTATTTTTTGGGGTGGTGGATGGGGTGGGGTGGTGGATTTTTAACGTAGCTTTAACAATTGTAGCCATATCGCTACGGTGTCTGCAGTGTGGGAGTTTATAGTGATGTCTAGCGCTGGGGCATCATCCCGCAAACATGTAGCATCATGTCCCACCCAGTCACATTATCCTGACACCAGGTCGATGAGTCCAAAAAAATAGCCTCTTAATGCTGAGTGCCAAGCGAGGCAGTTGTTAGTACCATTTTTATAAGTCTTTGGTATGACTCGACCGGAGTTCGAACGCGGACGCTCAAGCCACTTAGACCACCGGTGCGGTGCAGGCAGTTGTGGAATGAGGAACACGTATTGGGTATCATGGGTAGTTGGAATTTTCGGTAGAGACAGAATCACAGCCTTAGGGAAATATATTAATCGGATGTCAAGGATTTAAAAGAATGTCATATTTTGATTATCCGCCATCAATACGTAACCTATATGTAACAGTAGATGATAATTTAGTGTGGTAGCTAAGGAAGTAACCTATGAAAACGTTTTCTAATTTTGGTTGAAATTGGAGTACACAATCCGTAGGCACTCCATTCATTTAGAAAGGACATATAGCAAAAAGATCTGGCATTCCTTAGGATTTACAAAATGACACACAAACAAAGACTGCTGGCATTCTTTCATATTTATAAAGGAAAACGTAAACAAAACTTCCTGACATTCCTTCAGACTTACAAAAGGACATATAGACAAAGAGTCCTATCTCAAACGTAAGCTCAATATGGTCAGCTCGGTGTACTTCTATTATAATCCTTTATTTTGACAAAGAATGTAAGTTTAAAAAAGACTGATTCAGTTTCATCTGGCTAATTTTAGCTTATGAAAATAGAGAATCCAGTAGTAACAACCTTACATTTATATTTAATCCCTGGAGTTCGAAAAGATTCCTGAAGAATAGTCACTATTCTTGAATAATATGCCAATAAGCCTCTGAATAGCTTTCTTTTCGACACTGAAAAGCTTTCTGTTGGACACTGAAAAGCTTTCTGTTGGACACTGAAAAGCTTTCTGTTGGACACTGAAAAGGTTTCTTTTGGACAGTCTCTCAGATTACTGCATTCTACGTATCCGAAGCATGGGGACTGAGTCGATGGTGTTGCTAGAATGGGATCTCTCCTAAAGCAGATCACCAAACAAAATTTATGGGAGTCTTCAGCCGAGTACCCGTCCTACGGTGCGCGCATAATTTTCCGTGTGCTATTCTGCAACTCGCGGAGGGATAAATATGGAGCTAAGTATGAACAATTCGTCAGTCTCTACTCTTAGCGCAAACCAGAAGAGCGTTTTAAAGAGTCAATGGAAAAATATCCTTCAACCATGCTGCACAGAAAACGATCTCGTAAAGATTAATGTTCAATTTAAATAATACTTAGAATAAAGAAAAGAAAACAAAAAAGAAAGAAAAACAAAGAAAAAATAAATGAAAGAGCCACGGACGGTACTGAACGCACCATAAAACCTTTGGGATTGGACACGAGCTGTTTGCCCCATAAAATTATTGCGTCTTTGATCAAAATCGTATGCAGTCCATGTTTACTCATAAAAATGTACATATTTAACAGCCTATATTATTAATGCGAGACGTATGGCGCAATGCAATGCCAATCGCCATTTATTATTAATAGGGTGTGGCTGCATGATGCAAAGGTTGAGGTTTATTTCTCGCTATGATCCAAATGATTAGGTAAACTTATTAAACATCATACAAACGACGACAGTGGGCAAAGTTCTTTTACCCATACATAGCTTCATCATTGGCACGTGTTGTCGTCGACATCGGAATTGAGGGGATAATAACAACAACAAATCCAAAACAGGTTATATGGATAGTGACACGTAAATTTGAGGAAATAAATCCACGTGCAGTATCGTGAAAGATCTGTATATGGTGGTAATACGGAGAGAGAGAGAGAGAGAGAGAGAGAGAGAGAGAGTTTGCAAATTCGTATACAACAATGTACAATTTTAGACCTCTTTTGAGGTGATTATGAAATCAGTATGAAATGTGAATATGAAATCAGTATGAAATGTGAATATGAAATCAGTATGAAATGTGAATATAAATCAGCATGATATGTTTGCTGGTTAATAATACTTCATTGTCATCGAAACAAAGGTATATACATGTAATTATTTATCATATGATTGTACCATATGGAGAAAATGTCTTGAAACCAATAAGGACACATCTGTTACAGTCGAAATCAGCATCAAAACATTTCTGCAATAGTATAAATATAACTGGAACTAGTCTAGAAATTTGAAAGTACTTTAATCTTTCCTTATACAGATCACAAAAAATAAATAATCAAATCAGACTGACTTACATGCAGACCTGACATTACAGTCATGTGTGTGTGTGTGTGTGTGTGTGTGTGTGTGTGTGTGTGTGTGATTTGGATTTTTAACGTAGCTTTAACAATTTGTCAGTCATATCGCTACGATGTCTGCAGTGTGGCAGTTTATAGTGATGTCTAGCACTGGGGCATCATGCCGCAGACACGTAGCATGATGTCCCACCCAGTCACATTATCCTGACACCAGGCCGACCAGTCCTAACACTAACCTCTCAATGCTGAGCGCCAAGCGAGGCAGCTGTTAGTACCATTTTTTTTTAGTCTTTGGTATGACTCGGCCAGGGATCGAACCCACGACCTCCTGCATCCGAGGCGGACGCTCTAACCACTAGGCCACCGGAGTGGTACAGTCATGTAACTTATTAGATAAAAGAGGTCGACTTATATTCCAAACTCGGTTTCTATGAGAGCTAATTGAAATCAAGATTTAAAAAATGTACCGGAACATAGTGCAGGCAGAAAGTATTTAAAACTGAACATTGCGTGGAGGTAGCTTCGTTACCTTTGAAGTTACATTATCGCAAGGTTTACAGTAAATTCTCAGACTTTGTTCATAAGGTGTTAAGAATTAAAAAATTTATCCTTTAATAGTGAACACTCGCAGCTAGAAGGAAGGGAGAATGTTATGGCGGTGGTTTTAACGCCATTTTTCAGCACTTGAAAGGCTATACACGGTGGAGGAAGAAAAAGAAACCATGAAAACCCCGGTAAGAACCATCAACCCACGGAAGCTACTGGCAAGCTTTCTCATGCCATTATTGGTCAGGCCCTAGACCCTAACCCACGCAGACAAATGTGAGATGGTAGTAATTAGTAAGGATGAACGCTTTAGACCACTCGACTAAAAAGGAGAAAGTTAACTTTTTGTACCGTATGTATTCGCTTATAGAACGAGTCCAATTGCAAAAACCGTTTTTCCAGATCTGCTGTCGCATAATGAACCGGCAGAATTGGGTCTATTGCCGTTTTCTAGGAGTAATCATTAGAAAGAACAAAATAGACCCTGATCTGAAGGTGTATTATGCTATGGCAGATCGCGATCTTGTTTGTTTGCAGTTTGGCTCGACTTATAAGCGAGTTTAGACGGTTCTGCTGATTCTGTTGATCATTTTTCTTCTCGGTAAAATTGATGTAATTTGCTCCTGAAAAGACTCATCAATGCTGCCATCTTCTCAACTTTTGAATTCATGTTATCTACTTTGGTCATCTACTTGTACATCAGATGTTTTATACATTATTTTATTTACGAAATGATAACTGTCCACTAGGTGCATTTTCTTTCTATTTGTTTGGGGGGGGTGTAGGGGGGTTGCGACGTGGTAAGAAGCGATGTAAAAAGATTGTTTTCTCCATTGGTCGACCTTTTTGATGACTGATAGCACTGCAAGGAAATAATGTATGCTTACGGGAATAATTTGTTTACCTAATCGCGCGCAATCGTGCGTAATACACGTGAACTGCCATTCTGCCTAAATATATTTGACAATATTCCTTAATATTTCATACTTAGCTGGTCTTTTTACGCGCGTTAAAAGTAGGAATATTTTATCTGTACTACACGTTGACTCAATATATTTAAGGGCCAAAAAATTATGTAGCAGGAACGGAAGATAAGAATAAAGTTGGAGTATTCATTTGCAAACTTATGAAGGTCCAAGAAATTGTAGTAGATAAGACTAAATTTAACGTAAATGAACGTCGCAAAAGAAAAGAAACTTTATAACTAGATTTAAGGCAGTAGGGAATTCCTCTTCTCCTCTAAAATCTGTTTATTTATTGGCTTAAAATACGGCACATATCATAAAATAGTCCTTTATCTGAAATCGCTTCAGGGTTTAATTTGTGTCGCCATTTTGAAAACGAGTGTACCTCTTAATGTGTCATCATACAGAAAATAGTGGACCTCTTAACGCGTGTCATCATACAGAAAACGAGTGGACCTCTTAACATGTGTCGTTATACAGAAAAAGAGTGGACCTCTTAACATGTGTCATCATACAGAATGTGACTGGACCTCTTAACAGGTGTCATCCTATAGAAAACGATTGGACTTCTCAATGTGTCATCATACAGAAAACGAGTGGACCTCTTGAGTCCATTTCAACGAATTTTGCAACATCGTTACTTTTTCTCCTTTGTCATATGGCACATGTTTGCTTTTTGGTTGAGAAGGTTTGTCTTCCTGATGATTTGGCAAGGTTTTTGTTACATGATGCCTGTTTGAGTTTGGCGAGGAAAGTTTGTCGACCTGGACATTTTGGTTGGGGAGGGTTGTCTTCCTGTGGATTTGACAAGAACTTTTCCTTCATCATTAGTGCCACTTACCTTTTGCTCAGCATTATATAACCAGGAGTGTGCTGATTTGCTGCTTTGATTTTCCGTTATACATACATACATACATACATACATACATACATACATACATACGTACGTACGTACGTACGTACGTACATGCATGCATGCATGCATGCATGCATGCATACATACATACATACATACATACATACATACATACATACATACATACATACATACATACATACATACATGCATACATACATACATTTTCTCTTAGAGGTGCAGCGGGTAGCTAGCAATCCGCTTAAGATTCCGCGTGCTCTGTTTTCAGTAGATTATAATTGGTTCATTTATTCAATATCAAATAACAGGTTGACTCTAAGGAAAGAAGAAATAAAGAAAGTAAGTCAATCTGAGAAATAGTTTGTAAAGGACATAGATATATATGGATTAGCGTCCTAAAACTGGAGGCGTTAGATAAATAAATATATATTTGAAAAAGTGTTCCAATTTACGACATCTCTTAATTTTATATATTTTCGCACAAGCACAGGCAGTGCTGATAGGTATTGGTACAACATCTAGATGTTAGTGTCCATTTGATGAGCATAAGATTAAATGGCAACGCATATCTATATAAAATATATCTGCCTTAACTAGGACTTGATTCTGTACGTCGAAGGCCTTTGTGTCTTGTTTGACGACAGATGCCCTCTGACCTTGTACAGTTTCAGATAAACGTACACAATATCGCATAACTTCACTTTTAAGATCATATTCCGGTGTTTAAGTAATCCATTGAAAAATGTCACCAATTACATTGATTATTCAGGCCAGGTGTGAATTCAACAGTCTAAAATAGCAGTCAAATTTAGATCTCTGATTAGATACTACAGTGATCTATCGTATGTCACCCTGTATAAGATGCACATTACAATTAGCTATTATAAAATGACTGGTCATCCTAACTGTTCAGTAATGATCAGTAATGACCAATGCTATAGCTACGATTTTTAAATAAAGAATTTATTAGCGTGGACACCTTTCTGATCTCCAGCTACGATAAACCAGCACACCTTTGAGGCGACTCTCTTTGATCGAAAAGTTAAAAAGTTTTAATATCAGTTTGTCCCCCACCCCCGTTCTATATATGTTGGTATTTTTGGCAAAGTAAAACTGAATTATGGTTTAGAAAAACTTATTTTAGGTATTTTTTAGTTGGTTCTTCTTTCTTTTTGATAGGGACGTACTTGTTTGGATTGCCGTTGGCATGTTTCAAGTTGTTTCAGCCCCAAGCCAACATTTTATTTTAAAACTGGCTTCTGCACTCTTTATCAGGCATTACACCTTATGGCCAGTTTCCTCGCCCTGTTTTAAAGGTTATTATGTGATCCTTGCTATGTATCGATATGTTTTTCCTTTTAATGTATATAGCAGATTTGTGGTATATTTATTTTTTGCTGTTTTATTATTCTTACAATTTTCGTTTTGTTGTTATTTTGTGCTGTTTACCTATATTTGTATTTGTCAGCACTGACCTATACGGAACAAATACGTTGCAAGTTTTTCCATTTTTCTTTTATGTGAGAGACAATAAATAAATAAATAAATAAATAAATAAATAAATAATATTGTATTTTTCTTGGAACTCAATGTAGGGGTGGGTGGGGCATTCCTGACGGTGAGGGGTGGGCGGGTAAACGCACCATTACCCCTAGTGGGAGTGATATACCTATGCCCCTCAGTCGCAGTGACTATACTTTGTTCCTCCCCAGCCTCATTTAAAAAATGGTCTAATTCGTTTCTATAAATTTTGGGGCAGTGTTGGTCATGTCCCTTTGTGTGCGTTTAACCTGATCACAAGACTATGTCACACCTCAGGATAATTTAATATGAAATAAAGCAAAGGCTCGTAGAGGAATGTAAAAAAAAAAAACAAATTAAAAACAAGGAAAAGCAAAGGGAGGCAAAGTGTTGCTCCGTGTACTGTTGTCTGTTTGATCTGTGTTTCTCACTTGCATTTGCTAGTATTTGCATCTTTATAGGTGTCCTGAAGTGTTTGTCTTTCGTTCGGGTTCGAATCCCGGCCGAGTCATACCAAAGGCTTATAAAAATGATACTAACAGCTGCCTCGCTTGGCACTCAACATTAAGAGGTTAGTATTAGGACTGGTCGGCCTGGTGTCAGAATAATGTGACTGGGTGGGACATCATTCTGCATGTCTGCTGCATGATGCCCCAGTGCTAGACATCACTATAAACTGCCACACTGCAGACATCGTAGCGATATGACTGAAAAATTGTTCAAGCTACTTTTAAAATCCAAATCACACACACACACACGCTCGCGCGCGCGCACGCACGCACGCACAGTCTTAAGTTAGTATGCAAGTTTTCTGTTTTTGTTTGGTGTTATTTGTTATTTTTTGGAGGACATGTTCCTATTTCGGGTTGGATTTTTCCAGGATGTGGGGCTGAAGATTGTGGATAATCCCGTTTATAGGAATGATATACCCTACCCCTTCCACCTCAGTGACTGTACTTCATTCTTCCTCCATCTCAGGCAATAATCGTCCTTCCAATAAGTATATATCGACAATCAGCTAAGCATTTGAAATGTCTGTCAAACATAGATATTTTTTTTACGACTAGAACCCGTGGAAAAGAACAGATCGTATATATGAATAGCGTAAAAATTAGAGACGGGTTTGCTGAACTGTGTCTGTTTTGCGGTCTGTACTTGTTTTGCGGTTAAATTCCATTTCTCAGCGCAAGATAGGCTATATGTGGCTGTCAGGAGGAAGAACTCGGGAAAACCCCGGTAAGAAACACCGACCCACAGGAAGCTACTAGCAGCTTTCTCACATATCCACATTGACCGAGTCTGAGACTCGAACCCACGCGGACGGAAATGAGATGGCAGTGACTGGTTAAAGCGAGCGCTTTAGACCGATCAGCCATCCGGGCCCCCGTGTGTACCTGTAGTGGTGGCATATAAGGGTATATACGATTAAAGGAATACATGTACAAATATACCGTGCCCAGTTAGTGTCCTTTTGAGGAAAAGAAATTAATTCCATGATTACACGAGTATGTCAGACTTGGACTTCTAAAACTTTTTCAAAAGGAAGGAAACAGTGTTCACTTAGCGTACTTATGAATTTATTGAATGTCTTCACGCTAGCCTAGACTATCTCCAAAAATACATTGTAATCACCTGGTACGGCTTACCGATTTGAATAATAGCTAATAATCTGTGTTTTCATCAAGAAGCGAGATGATTGGGTTGTTAGCGGCAAGTGTGTTGAGTGACCGTGTAATGATTTAATTCTGGCTAAATCATCAGCCATAATGCAGACAATTTCGTCACTCATCGAACATAAATTAAAATACTGAGTTAATGAACAAATTGGTCTGAAATAATTGGTGGTCTTAACTAAAAAAGATATGTTTCTCGTGTTTAATATATGCGGTTGGTCGCTTCTAATATCAACAAATCTGTACCTACCTACCTACCTACCTGCCTGTCTGCCTGCCTACCTACCTACCTACCTTACTATCTATCTATCTATCTATCAAGCTAGCTAGCTCGCCTGCATGCCTGCCTATCAAAGCCTGAAGGCAGACGTAGAACACCAGTCTGCTGATATACGCTACATACACCATACTGAATTTTGTTAAAATTATTTTCCTGAAAATATATATTCTTCGGTAGTGAAATTAAGAAGCGTGTGAAAATGTAACTCATCTTGGATGCAAACTATTTCTCAACGGTGAAATTGGACATGCTAAAAGTCTCTCTGGAATTTTCTCTGGAATTTTTTTTTTTAGTCGAACAGTTTTATGTCTTCGTATTGCCAATATGAGTCACACATAAGCGATTCTATTATGTCTGTTATAAGTAAAATATAAACTACTTCTCTCCTACTTAAACAAAGAAACACACATTGTCATATATGCCACGGAACATTAAGGTGCTGGTTTGCGTGGTTAGAGACTCAAAACGGCCGATATGTAAGTACACACGTTTTGTGACGTCACGTGAAAACAACCGATATGATAAATATTGCTACCGTATGTACTCGCTTATAAGTCGAGTCAAACTATAAACAACAAAGATCCTGATCTGCCGTGGCATTATGCGACGGCAGATCTGGGTCTGTACAGTTTGCAATTGGACTCGTCTTATAAGCGAGTATATGCGGTAGATGCAGCTTGAGTTACGATGTTGTTGAATGTGTGAAGATGAATTTCAAAGAGTGGAGAATAAATCAAACCGAATTTGATTCTATCTCTCAAAAAATTGGGTATGATGACAGTTTGTGTTTTGAAAAGATAATGGTCCAAAATTTATACCGTATGTTCTTGCTTAAAGTTCGGATATAAGTGCAAACTGAACAAACCCAGATCCGCCGTCGTATCATGTGCCAGCAGATCTCGGTTTGTGCGGTTTGTCAGGACTAGTCAGAAAAACAAACAGCAAAGACCCTGATCTACCAGAGTATTGTGCGATGGAAGATCTGGATCCAGATTCCTTGCGGTTAGACCGGACATAAAAGCGAGTATAAACGGTTCTTGTTGGTTTTAACGGTGCTTTTCGCACATTATTGGCTTTATCATGCCAAGTAAATGGGAGCGAAGTACCTGTTTCAAGGACAATGATGCAGCAGACCCAGAATGGCCTGGGCGGGTATTGAACCTGAGACCCGTGTATTGCGAGTCTGACGCTATAACAACTGGAGCTTATGATGATAGACAAAAGCGAGGAAGACAAACAGGAAGAATGCATATGTAGCTACCCACCTATCCATCCGCACCTACCTACCTAGCCACTCAATAATACATATGTGGACAAATAAATACTCATGGATAGATAGATAGATAGATAGATAGATGGGTGGATGGGTGGATAGATGGATTGATGGATGGATGGATGGACGGACGGACGGACGGACGGACGAACGGATGACGGACCGATGGATGGATGGATGGATGGATGGGTGGGTGGGTGGAAGGATGGATGGACAGACGGATGGAAGGACGGACGAACGGATGACGGACCTACCGATGGATAGATAGATGGATAGATGGATGGACGGACGGACTGGTGGACTGACAAACGGACGGACGAACGGATGACGGACCTACCGATAGATAGATAGATAGATAAATAGATAGACAGATAGATGGATGGATGGATGGATGGATGGATGGGTGGATGGGTGGGTGGGTGGGTGGGTGGATGGATGGATGGATGGACTGACGGACGAATAGACGGACGGACGAACGAATGACGGATAGACGCATGGATAGATAGATAGATCTTTGACACGAGTTTCTAATATCGCGTTTAGAAAATTCGGCTCTATATAGATTGCACGGTTGGTAATTGAATGTTAATTACTACCGCGTAACTGCTCTTTAAGCACATCAAATGCAGAAAGGAAAACAAAGAAAAATTTCAAATGTATACGCACAAACGAAAAAATGATGGAAGAGATCATATTAGATGTCGATAAGTACAAGCTGATGTTCAAGGAAACCTGTCGTTTTTCACGACTCTAGTTTGAACTTTGATGGTACAAGTAGGCAGAAATGTGGAAAATCTATGCACACGCCATTGACATTTAATTCTATTGAAGCTGGATGCAATCGCATGAATAACCGTTTCTAATCTAGGAAGCTACTATATTCATAATTTATATTGCATAATGTCGGCAAGGGCCAAATAATAATGTCTCAAATGCAATCAAACCTGACGTAGAAACTATCTTAACATATATGTCGTCTATATTTAGAGACCGATTGACTGAAAGAAGGTAATTTAATGCATTGCGAAAACCCTTATTACCATTTTACCTTAAAGTCCACGAAACTTGGTTAAACTCATATATGTCTATCAATCTCTCTTACACACACACACACACAGACATACACACAGACACACATATACACACCGACACCTTATCACCAGTTTTTGTGCGAGTACGACTATTGCACACACTACCAGTAAGTACGTGCTGTTTTTTGTCTGTTCGTGCGTGTGTGCTTGAGTGAGGTGGAGTCGATGCTAGTATAGATCTGCAAGGAAATCAACAATATATAGATATAACACAAGTCATTATATTTAATATTCTGAATAAACTTTAGTGATATTCCAAAATAAATCCAACGCTGGAAGTGTTTATGTGTCTGTGGTGTCCCGTGTTGTGGTGATGTGCCAACAGTATTTTGTTAGATGACAATAATACAATCCAAGCATATATCCTTATTTCAAATTTCACTATCAATCCTAGTCTATTTCCAAAAATGTTATTTGTTTGAGCACTTGTATTTCCAGACAAGAATATCTTGAATTAACTAATTGGAATGAATAAATTCCAGCCTAGATGCAATACTGGACACAAGAATAATACAGCTGATTCTGCTGAGATCTTTAAGCCAATGAATAATTTCTTGAAAAACAAGATTATATAGTCCTCCATTTTACTCCAGATCACAATTAACATTTTATTTAAAAAATATTACTTAATAGAAAATTTCATTATAGATGGTTCCAAATGTTTGCAAGATAAAATCTTAGTTATAATTAGAAGGTCTGTTTCTAAATTTATAATATAAAATGTAGTAAACAACAGTTAGACCCGGCATTTGATGGGAAATCTCCAAAGTTCTGGACTCAGATTGAGATAAACATGTTTACTGCAAAACGAAAATTACTGATTCATGTCAGGTAAAACATGAACTTGATTTTAGACAAGATCAAGTCCAAAATATAATTTCCCATAGCATATAATGAATAAAAGACCTAACACACAATGTAAATTAAATATACATCACACCAACTCTCATAAAGAAAAAGAAAGATTTATGCAATAAAGTTTTCTTCTAACAATTAGTCAAATCTACATGTGATAAAAATTTACATTAGATGAAAATCTAATGAATGACACAAGGTATACATGAAACAATATACCATCTCGATACACATGAAAGTCTGGTATTAGATTGCCTTTTCCCTTGACGTGCCTGATGTCAATACTGTATTTCTGCAACAAAAAACTCCTCCTTAATTATCTTTGGTTTTTGTTTTTCATCTTGCCAATGAAAGAAAGGGGGTTGTGGTCACTAACTACAATAATCTGAGAATAGTGCAAAGTGTTGAAAGTCAATATCAAAGCCAAACACTGCTTCTCGATTGTGGAATATTTTCTCTTGTGTTTACTTAATTTCTTAGAAAAGTAGCACACTGGATGATCTACACTATTATTCTCTTCTTGAATCAATACTGCACCAACCCCAACATCACTTGCATCAACAGACTTTGAAAGGATTGACTGAAATTTGGAGCTGAAAGAACTGGTGCACTCTCAGGTATGGCCATTAACTTATCAAAAGCCTCCTGACATTTTTCAGACTAATGCAACTTGGTTTTCTTACTCAATAAATTTGTCAGGGGTTCAGCAATTATAGATAATTGGAACAAAAATTTCCGATAGTATCTAGCCATACCCAAACCCGAATCAGTTACGTTTTACTGATAGGCATTCAGAGATAGTCTTTACCTTATCATTTCTAGGTTTAACTTGTCCATGTCCCATGAAACGTCCTAGAAATGTAACAAAAGTATGGCAAAACTCACTTTTGGATAATTTAATTGTCAAAATTGTATCAGTAAGTCTGCCAAAGAATTTTCGAATTGTCTCTAATTAATCTTTCCAGGTGTCATTGTAGATGATGAAATCATCGATGTAAGCATCAGAATTATCTAGAGCAGAAGTAATCACGTTCATTAAATATTGTAAAGCACAAGCGAACTTTTCGTCCTTCGATCTTGACAGAGTACATCTGGAGTTACGAATGCCGAAATTTCCTTTATCCTTTCCGTCAGTGGAATTTGCCAGAATCATTTCAGAAGGTCAAATTTGGTGACATATTTTACATTTCCAATTTTGTAAACGCAGTCATCGATTCTTGGCAATGGAAATGAATCTGTTTTGGTCATACTATTCACTTTTCTATAGTCAGTGCACGTGCTGAAAGTATTATCTAATTTCGGTACCAGTATACATGGTGAGCTCCAGTCACTTTTAATCGGTTCTGTGAAATCATTCTCCAACAAATACTGAATTTGTTTTTTCAAACATTCCTATTTTAGAGGGTTCATCCTGTATGGATGCAATTTCACAGGAGTGGAATTTATAATTTAAATGTTTTGGTAGATTTTATTTATTCGTGTAGAAACATCTGGAAAGAAGTGTTCATATTCAAGTAATTGTTTTAATTCTTTTCTTGTTGCTGCAGAGGTGAAAGTTTCTGGTCCAGATTATTCATAATTTCTAAATTCTGAAGATTGGTTACTCCAAACTCACTACAGTCCGATTGCATTCCATTGCTTAAATCTTTACTGTGTAGAACAGGTACAACTAAATTGACTGCATGATTAACCTGGCTATCTCTATCAACATACTGGTACTCCTTGAATATTTACATCCCAAGGCTATTACTATTTTATTTTAACTCACTCATTTTCTTTCTAACTTTACAAGGACCATAATACCTAATCTGACGAAAATTTTGAAGAATGAGCAAGAGACAGAACTCTATCACCAGACTGAAAACGTCTCTTCATTGTAAGTTCTGTCGTACCTTAATTTCATTTTGACTTGAATTCCTGGATGCCTAAGTCATGCATAACTTGCTGGAAATTCCAGACAAAAAATGTAAACTTTGATCAGATTTGATAGATTTTGGCAGGATAAACTGAGTAAAAACAAACTTTATCAAAGGTTTTACTATTGTTTTAGTTTCAATATCCCTCAAAGGAATCGCCTCAGGGAATCTTGTAAACGCACACGTTATGGTCAACAAGTATTGGCTGCCTGACTTGGTCTTATGTAAGGGACCGACACAGTCAACCATAATTAATGAGTGCGCATTAACAAAATTACGTCATCTGCAAAACCTGTAACGAACTCCACACATAAATGAAAGTGCCTGTTTATCGATCGTGTCTGAAAGAGAAACTTTGATTGGTTCATTCAGAGTTAAAGGTCATAGTGGGTCACAAGGGCAAAAAAATATTTTTCTCGGCTC
>JAECUM010033208.1:0-13782 GCA_016617855.1 Megalonaias nervosa
TATATATATATATATATATATATACTGATACATCAATCGTAAGTATAAATATATATCGCAAAACAAGCGAATCTTTAAACATGGTGCAAGGAACCCCAAACAAAATCAAACTAATCACCAAAAACAGAAAACAGCAATCTCTACAAGAGAATGAGGAAAAATAATACAACCCAAGACAACAAATCAGCCAGACAAACCAATGTGACAGAAGAGACCCCCAGGGATATAATAATAGGAATCTACTTAACATCACCATCAACCAAAGAAGTGCTACCACGTATCCTAGAGATCACAACACAACAACAACAACAACAACAGGAAACAACAAGGAGAAGATTTACAAGGGCCTACGTACAAAAAACAAATACAGAAATACCAACGATGGAAGAGGATTTCAAAGCACTAGAAACTAAACGAAGTAAAAAACCTATAAATATCAAATTACAGGCAAGGCAAGAAAACACAACACAAAATATAGCAAATGACAACGATGACGCACCGGAAATAAACATAATGGAAAACGCACAGATGCAAGGCATCAATACAACAACAACGACAATAACAGCAACAACACATATACAGGGAAATGAGAATCCCAATGTAGAACGCACATAGATGGAAAACAACAATGTAACAACAACAACAACAACAATATCCACAACACATATCAAGGAAAAAGAGAGTGTCAACAATATTGGAAACCTGATCCACAAAGAAGACTCAACAGACAACAGCACAATAGACATCGACACACTAACTAATGAAGCAACAACATCAACAAAGGAGTACAACAACGGGTTCACAACAACAACAAACTTAAAAGATAAGGAAAACAACAACAAACATTTTTACATAACTACACCAAATAAAGATGAAGGAAAAGAAATAGCAGCAACAACAACAACATCGACAACGACAACAACAACGACAACAGCAATCAAAACACACCCACTAACATAGTACACAGAAACACCATACACAACAGTCAACAAGCAGGACCTGCGGAACACATAACTACAAAAGAACTGCAAGAAATAGAAATAGCGCTACAGGAAGCTAACAAGGAATTACAAGAAACAACAAACAACTCCTACTACAACAGGCCAGAGTATGAAGACTAGGCCATAACTCCAAAAGGAAAACACCCAATTAAAGGAAAACCCAATATCAAGAGAACGACCAAAACAAACGAACATACTATGGCAAATAAAAACAACAACCAGGCAAACAGAAAACCTGACAACAACTCTACCAACATGGACAATAGAGCCAACCAATACAACAAAAACAACAACTACACAAAACCATACCCAAGTACAGCCCCAAAAGTGCCAGGAAAACAACACCAACAGATGGGATCCAAATCAACAAAATATGAGTACCATCCACCACAACTCACAATATTTTTCAGCAGTCATACACAAAGGTTTCTCCAACTCAGTACTAAAACCATAGCGACAGCCCTAATGCAACACCACCGAGGCATGTTCAAAATCATAAGACCAAGAAACAACTACATCATCATCTGGTGCAACACCACAAGCCAAGTGGCCAAATATTTAGAAATAATACAAATAGCTGGTATAAAAGTCACAGCCAAGAGACACAGAGCTACATGCTTAACACATCCAGCACACAACAAAAAAAACTCAACTAGAGAACAAACAAAGACCACCCCAGCAGGATACCACCAACATAACAGAAAGGAGAGAACCTACCCAAGCACAGGATTCAAAGCAGTGGTTAAACTACCACAAATCAGGCATGGAAATCTACTGCCGACATCAAAACAGATCTACAACGACACAACATACCACACAGACAAATAACAAGATTTAAAAGTACACAAGGACAACAAACAAATAGTACACTAATAGAATTCATTGAAACACCACCCAAGGGGATCAAACTGGGACATGATGGAAAAACTTTCAAAGTAGAAAAATATATCAATAAACCAAGGCAATGTAGTAATTGCCAGAGATGGGGGCACTTCACATCTAAATGTAGGTCGCAACCAAGATGCAACACATGTGGAGACGACCATCAAGGAATTTGCACAAGCAAAAAATATACATGTGCCAACTGCAAAGGATCACACCCACCATACTCAACAGAATGTCCATATGCCATAGCAGAGAAAGAAATCATTCAACGGGTGGAAATGAGCACATAACCTATAAACAGGCAAAACAGGAACAAAGGGAGCGAACCTTTATCCAAACTCCGACACCAAAGAACATCTCCTATAACCAGGCAAAACAAATACAAAGGGAGCGAACTCTTAAAAAAACCCAAAAACAAAGACAGCAAACAACTCAACTACAACCACACAAGACAAACGAAAACAACACCAATACCAACAACAATACCACCAGCGACACAGGCAACAACTCGAAACCGACAGCAACAAGCAAACATATACCATCAAAAAAACATCGAGAAACAGACGGAACAGAACCGCCCCATTAACAGACTACAGAAACGAAACGATATAACAGATAGAAAACAACAGGAAAAAAAACAACAACAACAACAGAAAAGGCCAAATAGTCCAACATCATATGAAGAAAGCAAAAACTCCAATGAATACATTGACCCAACCCTGATAACGCTACATTTACATGAAATAATAAAGAAAATACAAAATAACACACAACACAACTTGATCAGAAGGAAAGACTTTCTCCAGCTACTAAATGAGATACTGGAACATATATTTTCTAGGAACAAATAATTAGATAGCACAACACAACACAACAATAATTGACAATTTAACCAACAGCTTATTACCATAATGGATAGAACCACAACTAAAGAAATCATCAATAAATATCAACATACCACAATTATGGAAGACAAAACTACACAAGAACTTGTTTACCAACCATAGAGAATTGATATCAACAATTAATGCAGCAGCACACAAACCTGATATCCTGTGCCTCCAAGAAACCTTCTTAAACCCGACACATACAACGCTACCAAAAATAAAAGACTACGACACAAACTACTATAAACACAGAGATAACGGACGAAGAGGTGGAGGACTGGCCTTCTATATCCACAACTCTATCTGTAATGTAGCAGAACAAACCACCAGCACAGACACACCAGCGAACCCGGTTGAACACCAAGCAATCACCATAAAGGTTGGGACCAAAACAATAACCATCTACAACATATATGACCCACCTACACATACTACAAACACTTTAAACAACTATACGCAAATACTCAAGGATAAAAATAGGAACACTATCATCTGCGGAGATTTCAATGCCCACAATGTGACATGGGGAGGAAATCGCATAGATGCCAGAGGAAAAAGGATTGAAAAACTCGCCATGGACAACCAACTTGTAATTCTTTACACAGGGACACCAACCAGGATAGACACCAAAAAAGGGAATTTCACAGCCATCGACCTAACCCTAACCACTCCATCTATAGCACAATTCTCCGAATGGGAAGTACTACAACAATCCACACTAGGAAGTGATCACTTCCCAATTAGTACTACCATTTACCTAAAACACCCAAAAGAACAACATTAAACTATACCAAAGTGGAAAACAGACAAAGCCGACTGGGAACAATTCCAAGCAATACTGAGGAAAGTGCAACTGCAGGACCTACAAAGCAACGACACCAGTCAATACTACAACATTATCCAAACTATCAACATAGCTGCGCAAGAAACAATCCCCAAAACAAATAGAAGAATAAATAAAACCACAGTACCATGATGGAATGACAACTGTCAAACAGCAATAAAGGAAAAAAAGAAAGCCCTCAACCGATTTAAACATACCAAACTAGCTGTGGACTTCATCACTTACAAACAAAAAGAAGCCATAGCCCAAACAGTTATCAAAGAAGCAAAACAAACATCACGGAAAACCTACTGCTCTACACTCACACATCGCACCAAAGCAAAAGAAGTATGGGCAAAAATTAAGGCCATAAGAGGAAAATCCAAAATGACAACACCAAATCTTTCTGGAGCACAAACCAACCTAGAAACGGCAGAACAACTTGCTCAACACGTCGCATATGCCAGCAGTAACAACAACCATACCGAAGTATTCATGACACAAAGACAAACAATAGAAAAAGAATTCCCACACCTTTTTAATTACCAAAATACAGAACAGGAGAAGAATGAATCAACCCTAAACGACAACTTCACACTCTATGAATGGGAAAAAGAACTACACAACAAAACATCAACAGCACCAGGTGAAGACAACCTAGGATACACCATCTACAAACACCTTCCACCAAACATGAAAACAATAATAATTGACATGATCAACGTAATATGGACAACAGGAAACATACTTACACCATGGAAGCAGGCAATAGTCATTGCCATACCAAAACCAGGAAAAGATCCCAAAAATGTGAGCTCATACCGCCCCATCTCCCTAACAAATAAAATTTGTAAAATTATGGAGACAATGATCAACAACAGGGTCAAACATCACTTAGATGCGAACCAACTACTTTCTCACAACCAAAGTCGCTTTAGAAATCGACACTCCACCATCGATCAACTACTCAGATTGGAAACGGATATTAAACTAGCCTTCAGTGCAAAACGAAGAAGTCACAGACACCTCATTGTAATCTTCCTCGACCTTGAAAAAGCCTTCTACCTGGTTTGGACCATAGGACTTGTCTCTAAACTCAACCACTACGGGATCACTGGAAGAATGCACCGTTGGATAGAAAATTTTCTCACCGGAAGACAAATTAAAACCAGAATAGGCGACACGACCTCCAAAACATACACACTGGACAACGGAACACCGCAAGGAAGCGTATTGAGCCCAACATTATTCAACATCATGGTCAACAATCTCGGCGACTACATCGACAACACAATCAATTTATCCCAATTTGCAGATGACAGTAGAATTTGGAAGGCAGGTAACCCCAACAATCAAACCTACATCAAACATCTACAAGCAAACCTCGACGCAATCTCCAAATGGGCAGACAACTGGGGCTTTAAAATCTCAAGTGAAAAAAAACAGTCGGAATGCTATTCTCTCCACACAATAGGCGGAAACCCAACTACCCCGACCTATACCTACAAGGTGAGCCCATAAAGTTTGTCAAACAAACATACTTCCTCGGAATGCTACTTGATGAAACCCTAACATGGAAACCACACATTACAACACTCATCAAAAACTGTCAACGAGAAATCAACTTACTAAAACACCTGAGAGGAACGACATGGGGAGCAGATCAACACACGATGCTTATGCTGTACAAAGCACTAAAAAGGTCCAAACTAGACTATGGCTGCCAAATATACGCATCAGCCAATAAAACACTACTACAAAAACTAAGCGGACTACAGCATCAAATACTCAGACTCTGCACAGGAACACTACCAAGCACCTCAAACGCTGAACTTCAGATACTCACAGGAGATCTACTCCTTACCATGAGAAGAGAAGAACATATCTTACGATATGCCATCAGAAATTCTATAAACTCAGACAACAACCCCACCAGAAAGGCAATTGAAAAAGGCAAGCAAACGTTCAGTAAGAAACTGGTACCCAACCCACCTGCAAGCAAAAAAGTCCATTTACTTTGCGACGAACTACAAATAACAGAATTCCAAGCTGAGCAATATAAAACCTGCGACCCTACACCCTGGAGAAACAATGCACCGAGGCTCAATCTAACAGCACAAACCCTAGGACACAAACAACAAAATCCATGGAAAATACTGATCGGAATCCACAAAATCGTGGAGGAAAATTACACCGGATATACCAAGATATACACCGACGGATCTAAATCCAAAGAACTAAATCGAATAGCAGCAGCTGTCGTGATACCAGAACAACAAACCCAAACTGGAGCCAGATTACCGGATGGATGTTCTATTTACACAGCAGAATTCTGGGCAATAAAAGAGGCGCTCAAATAGATACAAACCCAAACTCACAAACAATATGTCATAATCACTGATTCACTGAGTGTACTTAAAACACTGGAGTCTGGAGCAACAAAAAGTCGAGGAAATATGCTGCAAGAAACCCTACTACTTATACGCGAACTCGAGGAAAAACTGTACAAGGTGGAATTCCTATGGGTACCATCACATATGAACCTAAGTGGAAACGAAAAAGCAGACCTTGCAGCAAAAAACAATCTATTAAACAACGAAATCCAACATATTGCTTACAGTATCCAAGAATTATACAGTCAGGTAAGACAACAAATAAATCAGAAATGGCAACGATACTGGGATACTACCACCAAAGGCAGGCATCTATACAAAGTACAAAAGGAAGTTACCAGGCACATCAACACCCCTAAAGAACTACAGAACAGCGAACTAAAACTCATCAACAGAATAAGAACAGGCAAGACCCTACTAAGAGATAGCTTTGGAAAATACCTCCAAGACCAACCAAACCATACTACCAACTGCCAGCACTGCCCAGTACCTGAAACACTAGAGCACGTCTTCAACACCTGCAACAAATATCAGATCCAAAGAATCAACTTTACAGACTATCAAAAACGGATCGGAACACCTACAACATATCCGAAAATACTCTATAACACTAAGAACGCCAATCTTGGACTCAACTACAAGAACATCATACTATATCTAAAAGAAACCAACAAACACGGAGAAATATGAAATTGTGACCTGCCTTGGACCATGGCTCATAATGGTCGGCTAAAATGCAAGTCCAATTACCCAGGTCAAGACAACCACGAACAAGGAGAAATAAAAAGAAATCAACAAACACGGATAAATATGAAATTACGACCCCACTTGGACCATGACTCAAAAATAGCCGGCTAAAAGTGCAAGTCCACTTAGACAGGACAAGACAATCACAAACAAGGAGAAATAAAAAGACAACAAACACGGAGAAATATGAAATTGTGACCCCTCTTGGACCATGGCTCATAAATAGCCAGCTAAAGCGCAAGTCCACTTAGACTGGACCACAGAAATTCGGAACAACTGGACAATCATAAACACGGAGAAATAGAACGGCTAAAATGCTAAACCAACAAACAATAATAATACCCTGGGAAGGACAAAGTAAAATATATCCGAACACTAGGTTCGATACACAAAACACATTATTCAGATACGGACATAACATATTATAACACAACACAACAACAAGGTAAGGATAGCACTCTATTTTATATACTACTAACAATTACATAAGCATGACAACAATAACCTACACAACCGCTTAAACAATAGTAACTCACTGCGTGTTTTTCACTTTACTCCTTGCTTTTCCTTTTCGTAAATCTAAACTACTAACAAGCATGAAACAATAACTCTACTAATTATAACTACCCTCCAAAAAACAATTTTCTTTATATATTCTTTAATCTTACCTACTCGCGCATGAACACCCAACTAACGGTTAGAGAAAGCTTAGGGACAGTGGGCTAGAGCAAAGGCGGCAGCGTCAAACAAAGAGGAAGGAAAAGTACAATGGAATGCGAATACAACCTTCTAAAGAAAGAAATACAAGGGACTACCATAAGAGGACAGATCACTGCACGGAATATGGAGCCCCTAAAACGACAAGCCAGTGTTGTTACAGGGGTTTCCACCAAGCCAAGCAAGCCAACGGAGGTATGGGGCGAACAACAGGTGCTAGGAATACAGACTAGCAAACACCTGGGTGGAATCCTGATAGCAACAAGCCAGTGTTGTCTAAAGATTTTCCACCACGGCCCCAACTCCGTGGCACAATCCCCTCTTTTGGCGCAGGAAAAAACATAACAGAGCCCGCCAACGGGACATAAGCGAAACCGTGAGACGACAAGCCAGTGTCGTCAAAAGAAAACGGAAGCGACCCGGACAAACATAATATAATCAGATTGAGGGACAATTCCACCTCGAAAGAAGGTGCTATTGTCGTCCCAACTCGTTCAGATTAAAGATTCCCTGACATGACAAGCCAAACAAATAAACCCCTCCCCCGCATTCCTTTCTTTTCCGGACAAGCGCAAGGGCTCAAAAACAGGTGCTAGGGAAAACAAACTAGCAAATGCCTGGGTGGAATCCTTGAAACGACAAGACAGTGTCGCCAAAAGATTTTCCACTAAGAAGCCCTTCCCCCCAACCCTTTTTTTTTTTTTTTTTTTTTCTTTCTTTGAAAGTTTCTCTTTGGCTATAGAAGACCTCTTTCGATAACAGCTGGGCCGAAAAACCAACCTTGACCCTTTGGTACCACCATTAAAAATTATAACCAATACATCAACATACTTTGACCCAAACGTCTGAGGGTGACTTACACTCACCTGATTGGTACTCTTTAGACCAA
The DNA here is from genome assembly GCA_016617855.1 of Megalonaias nervosa. Classification (NCBI taxonomy): domain Eukaryota; kingdom Metazoa; phylum Mollusca; class Bivalvia; order Unionida; family Unionidae; genus Megalonaias; species Megalonaias nervosa. Next base: position 8,343 of record JAECUM010033208.1, read on the forward strand.
ACAAGTACACATTGTACGCAAAATTCCAACCTAATAAATGTACCCCATCAAACTTCAAAACTAAATTCATTTGGCTAATTGCACAGGTGACCTACACGCCTTTGGAGATAGGACCGTCCGCTAGTACAACTGGACTTCATCTGACAACCAACAAGAACATCCTGGCATTTCGAAGCGTACACGACAGCACGACGGGGCGCTTGGTGGCCGGTTGGTGTTGCTCTCCCTGGGCGCTTGCTGTGTCGTTTGGTGCCGCTCTGTCTGGGTCCTTTCCCTCCTTTGCCTCTGCCGGGCAAATAAACAAGTGCGACATCGCACATAAATGCGGGGCTGCGAAGACACTAATCACGCAGCACCGATCAATTAACAAGCCTGATCATCAGGCATTAACAAGTCGCGAAAGCTCTTAGTTAGCGACTTAAATCCTTTACCGTCGTCGTACATCCTCAAGTTGTGGGACAGGTTCAACTAAATTAACTGACATACTCCTTAACATACTTATACGGCAAAGTATTTCTGTTTTCGCTACTTTACGGTAGGCGAAAACGCGAGTTATCCAAATGTTTCCCTACCACGCACTCCCCTTGCGGGATATATATGTCCGCGAATTATACAATTTGATTTTTACTCGTATTATCATGATGTATAAATATTTTAAAAGACTCGTTTCCTATTTCCAACAATGCACCAAGTTCAAAATAGGAAACGAGTTTAATGCTGATTATATAGGTATGTTTTACACTTCAGCTACATTTTTCTACGTTTAAAGACGATATAATAACAAGAAGACGATCACCATAATAAAATCAGCATCTTTAATGTAATAACTTATTAATTTATGATGAGCGGCAATGTTGCTGTGTTTACTAAAATCTGAAACTGACATAGATATAATGTTAGAATACAAACTTCTATAGTGTAGTATATCGATATCAATAATATTAATAAAGAGTTATAAAAATTTTGTTAATTATCATTTCAATATACTTGCTCTCTTGAAAAATATCCATAACCTCGACTATGCGTGCTTCATTGACGGTTGAGAACTCTGTTTCCGAGTCTGATTCGCTGTCGTTGTCGGATTCGGAGATAGACGGTCGACTTCGGAAAGAATTGCACATTTACGGATTCCATTGCGAATATTAGCCAGTGTTATTTTTACCCAATCTGATTAAAATCAGATCTTCACGTAGGACAGTGGAGATCTGATTTTAATCAGATCGATTTTTACTCATACCCTAATTGACTACATTATTTATTGTAAAAACGTAAGGTACGTAGTTCATGTAATCTAGCGATTATTTAAGGATAGGTGATTCTTTGATTGATTTTTAATTAACGCATAGGTGCGATTTTATTCCTGTGTTTAACAAAGAAAGCAAGTGGCTTCATCATGGAATGGTTGAGACGGTTCAAGGTGAGGAATTAATATTGAATTGCCGAATTTGACTGAAATGGCTCTGCTGCGTTATGTCACGTGGATTGAAATTTAGAGTTTAGGGATTCAATGGTAAATAGAAAGAATTATTCACCATACCCTAATAGTTTATACTATGTTTATAATGAAAAGAAGCCAACAAAGATTTTTGTCGTTTCTTATTCTTTACGAAAACCTGCGGGTTATGAACGTCCTCAGGTAATCTGTATTTTACACACAATATAAAAACTGTGTAATATATGAGTGTGTTATGCTTGAATGCGTTATATATTCGCTACTTCACGGTAATTGTATGATTTAAATCACTTACTTTCTTTTCAATTATTTAAGGACCATAATACTTAGCTTGAGGAGGATTTTGAAGTAAGGGCAAGAGAGCCAGAACGTATTACCAGGCTGAAAACATATTTCCTTTTCAGTTATCTCATCCCTTGATTCAATTTTGACAGAGTAGAATGAAGATTCATTCTTGCTACTGCACAGGCCTTTGACAACTTATATTTAGAATTCAAGAAGATTAATTTCTGAACCATCGGTTGAAAGAAGTTTCTCTTCTAATAACTTCGTTGGTCAACTGACAGGATGTCCAAAAGCTAGTTCACAGAACTTCAACATATTGATTCTTGAACTGATTCCCTAAAAGCAAACAGTAGTAAATGAACATCCTCATCCCAATCTTTTCCAGTATCAAAGCAATATTAAATCTTTCAAAAGCCATGGTTATAGGCAAAGATTTGAACCGTTGGAGGCCTAATTTGTACATAACTTGCTGGAAAATTCCAGATATAAAATCTGACCATGAATCAGATTGAACAGATTTTGGGAATGGCAGAACTTGTAAAGTGTGTGTGTGTGTGTGTGTGTGTGTGTGTGTGTGTGTGTGTGATTTGTATTTTTAAGAGTTTTGAGTCATATTACTACGATGTCTGCAGTGTGGCAGTTTATAGTAATGTCTAGCAAAAATCAATGTCTATGTCTAATACAAAAGTAACAGCTTTGATGGTGTCTAGATAATGTGACTGGATCCCAAATGTCTTCCGCGTGATGCACCAGTGCTAGACATTATTATAAACTGTGATTTACACTGGGGTATCATGCGGCAGACATGTGACATCTTGTCCCACACAGTCACATTATCTTGACACCATAAAAAACTGTTAATATGGTTTTAATTTTAATATTCCTCAAATGAACTGCCTATGCAGATCTTGTGGACTCGCACATTGTGGTCAACAAGTATTGGTTGCCTGACTTGGTCTTAGGAAAGGGAACAACAAAGTCTACCATTATTATGCTAAATGGTTCGTCAAATGCAGGAAATGGTTGTAGATGAGCCTTACATATAGTCTCATTGGGTTTTCCTACTATTGGCAAGCGTGACAAGATCTAAAGTATTTAGATATATCACTTTTAATTCTTGGTCAATAAAATTATTCAAGATCTTGTGATAAGTCTTATTGATTCCTAAATGACTAGCCAAATGAGCTTCATGGACTAGACTTAAGAATTTCCTGTCGAAATGGTTTAGGAAGAACAATATGATAGCTCACCACTTGTCCCCCGCATGTACTTCAGATGGTTTCCATTTTCTCAAAAAGACCCACTTCTAACAAAATAACAAACATGTACTTGTGTGGCTTCAGATTCACTAATACCCCTTGAAACAAACAGGAGATACCAGGATCTCGTTTCTGTTCGACAATGAGTGATTGTCTTTGTTACACTGATCAGAATAATGAAAATGAGTAGTAAAGAGAGGGTCACTACCTCTTGATTGATCAATACCAGGAAAAGAAGTGACTTCATCAAAAGACTTGCTAATAAATGTATCATCTAAAAGAATAATTTTCTGATCAACATCATGCTCGAGATCATTTTGCCATAACTCTAGTAACTGCAAAAGCCTTGCACAAGTCAGAGATTTCAATCGTAATAGGACTGACTTCCTGATCCAAACAAGGCTTATCAGTTACTATTAAAGAGGAAATAACCACAACTTTGTCTCCAGCTACGCCATTGCCTATCAATCAATGAATACCCTCAATGGGTAAAGACGACACTGTTCCGACTGTCATGCGACTAAGTCTGATTCCAAATGCACAAAGAAGAGGAACATTTACAAAGCCACAATCTACTCCCTGGATAAACACACTTTCACTAGAAGCCTTTCCTGATAAAGGCAAAATAACTGATAATAAAAGACTGATAAGCTCCTTTGTCCCTTAATGTTTTAATAAGGATATGCTTGGCAAAAATCACCAATAAATAACATAGAATCCTTCATCACAAATGGCTCATAATTCACCATAGTCTAATCTATTATCAGACAAGGTTTGTTTTGTTGGACCTAACAAATGTATTTCTTTCAATAGACGTCTGTGACCTTGACCTCTTAAGAAATAATAGAATTTGGAATAGATCTTTCTGTATTCGTTGCTTATTTGTCAATCTGTACCAATTAGAAATGATGTGCCCTTTCTTCTTGCAATAGGTGCATGTAGGAAGAGATTGTGATTTCTGATCAGTCTTATCAGAAGTTTGATTCCTAAAAGTTGTGCCAAATTGAGATTTGCAAATACTTGTATGAGACTGAGATGATTTTTTTTATATTAAAAAAACACTCTGTAGGGAAGACTTATTGACAAATGAAACTCTGCATGTCAATAAATAGTTGTCAGCTGTAGAAGCAGCATTTTATAAAGTTTCAAAGTCATGGCAGGTCTTGATGACACTATAGAAGCGATTCTTGAGGCCTTCAATGAATCTTCATCAACCTTCTTGGCTTAGAACCACTTGCCAAATATTTGTTCTCTTTTCCTTTGCAAATTCGACATGGCTCTGTCCAGTTTCCTTTTTACACTTCCAAACACTTTGTCAGTATAAATCAAGCACTAACAGCCCACCACATTCCTAACTCCGAAAGATAATACAGAAATGTGCAAATTCAGTCACCTCATAGCATTGGTATTTATGTAGCATGGCAGTAGAGAATACTGTGTTCGTCATCTCAAAAGTTACTTCCCAATACACAGTGCCCTGATAACTTGCAAACCCTTATAATGCAGTGTCCAGCATGGTTCCCACTTTTTATAAAACGAAAATATCAAATTTAATTGACTTCTGTATGTTGATTATGATGAAAATATCAATGAAATTTGTTAAATTAAACTTTGATATATTGCTTATATTATCATCAAAAATGGCAGTTAGTGCCCAAAAGTTAGAATCAACATCATGAAATTCTCATGTTGTAATATAAAAAAATACATATTTTGTTAGGTTCTATTGGAAAAATATTTCTCAATACACTGTAAATAATAACATATTGCAAAATATTATAGCAGATCTAACAGGTACCAATAATGAAAGAAATAAACTCAAGTTAAATGTCTTGTCAGATGAAATTCATGTTTTAATCTTGTAATTCCATTCAAAATAAACATTTGAATTGTGGCTTGTTCTTTGAAAACACGAAAAGATGTCATCGACCATTGTGAGCACTTCTTTGAGAACCTACTTAAGTGCAGGTTGCATTTTTGATTTACAACTTGAGGAAATGTTTGTTGCCTTGTACAAATCTATTAAAAGAAACCCAAGTTGTTCTACGACATCAAGTATGTCTTCTGTATCAAAATCAAGTAAGGGAGGTACTATAAAATAGTTCACAGGCATGCAAATCCTACCTACATAAACTCTTGTAGTCACTGTAGTGTCTCAAAATCAATTGTGTTTGACCATTCCAAAATGGTTCCATGTTGGAAATTCATATTATATATATATATATCATTAATGTATTCTAGTCATTTATAAATGTGACCATAGGGAGTAAAAGAATAAAATGAAAGGCATACTCGTTGAATAAAAATCTTTGTATCATAGGGTTCATGATGGTAAAGTGAGAAAGTTTGTAATGAATACAAAATTGCTCAATTGACACTCTGCACTTAGCTCAACGGTAAGAAGAAATTTTGGGGTTACTTGGATGATGCTCACTCTAATGAT
>JAECUM010033209.1:0-37286 GCA_016617855.1 Megalonaias nervosa
ATCAATGATATACCACGAGATGTATACGTTTTTCATTAAAAGGAAACTAGGCTTGCCTCATTTCCTTTTAATAAAACGTTTATACGACGATTGGTATATCACTGATACAGCGTACATACTATACATATATTTTATCTATATCACATACAAATACATATATTTGCCTTATGAACGGAGTTAGATTGACGAGAGGCGATTATGTATTACCTGGTTAATGAACTCATATCCCTGCTGAGTGTGTCCGCTACAAAATGTAGTTCTGTCTGTTTGTGCCTTTTCACAATCACCTTTTCATATTAATAAGCTGATTTCATATTTTTGAAAATAGAACTACACAACAAAACTAGTTAGTATCCTAATCGCCTTGCAGTCCAGTACAAATATATATTTTATTATATACTGTGTAAGTTCTCTATTGAATCGAATATATAATATCCTTTGTGTGAATTTAATACTTGGTAGATAGTCTGATCAGATTAATCCATGCCTCAAGTTCCAAACGTTCTGGGAGATGACATTTAAACCACCAAGTATCATAATCATTATATCATCATCGATATGATCACAGAAATCATGGTAAATCACTGGAGGCATAAACGAAAATAGACTTTCCATCAAGTGGTTTCTGTCGTCTAAGGTTAAGTGACAATTCATCCAATGTGCAAAATACTGTCATGACTTATTTTGCCACATAGGGGACACGGTCCAGGTCTTGTTTGCATTCCTCCAATACGAATTAATGTCCCATATTCCATTTTTCTGCTTGAGTCAGTGTAAGCGACTTGCCATAGATGGTGCATTTTTAGTCCTGGATTAATTTTTAAAAATCTACCGAATCCCTCGGATGGACTTCATGTTTTCTCTCCTCAAATACCTATATTCTGGTCCCAATTAAGTTTTTCCATATTATTTTGTCTGGAAAGTTTCCAGTGAAAATAAAATCGTTGAGATAGTCTTCTAAATCATACATGAGTACAGTATTTATATCATATATAAAAGAATTGTAGCTATGTTGGGGGTAAAAAAAATTCAAATTTCCAACAGCCCAGAGGAAAAACTTTTTAGCAATTAAGTTTGTTGATGTTCTACACATAGGAACAAGGAATACGAGTTTTTGCTGATCTATGCGAGCTTCCATTGAAATCATCCCCAAACATGATGTTGTAGAACCAGTACGCAATCTTTGAGGGAAACATTGTACACTCCGAGCAAAATATCGTTGTATTTTCTCCAATGATTCAATGCCCTGATATGACACATTAAAGCAGAGTTCTGATCCATACAAAGCAGACGGCAATATAACTTTTTCCCAGACTTTCACAGAAACTATAGGATTAATTCCATTTGCATTTAATCCAATTGAGTATAGTGAGTTTGTTACACGTTTAGCTTTATCGTAGGAATAGTCTATACGATCATTAATTTTCATTGATGGTGAAAAAGTAACTCCTGCATATTTTCCACTTTTTTTGCTCTAGGGATATCCTGTACCCCAAAGTAATTCCATTTGATGAGTACACTTTATTTTTCTACTGAATATCATCTAATTACTCTTGTTAGGGTTATATTTCAATTTCCACTTCTGTGCATACTGATAAGCTGTATTCACGAGTATCCGTAAACCATTCAGCGTAGAGCTTAGTAGAGTAGTGTCGTCTGCCAAAAGCATGCCAGGTATGTTCATCTGATTCATTGTTATCCCGCAATTAGTCATTACTATTTCATTCAATAGGTCATTTATGTACACGAGAAAAACAAAAGCGGACATTACATGCCCTTGACCAACGCCTCTCCGTAACGTAAATGTGTTCGCTATACATTCTCTACTCGCTACACAGGCAGCAGCAGGGAAGGCGAATCCTACGACTTTTCTAGGAGGATTATTTCGCGAAAATAAAGCTTCCTACGAAAACGAAAATACAAGGTCAATAACGTCAAATCGAAGCCTCTAACCGACCGAGACTTCTCTAAGTGGGTTAGCTCATTTTGTTATTTTATCTTTTGACGCTTGTGTTTTCGTTTTTTATGCGTGCTCGTTTACCAACCTGGGCCATCAATGTTTGTCGTCGCCATCCCTGTTGCTGTGTCTCTCAACCAAAACTTTCATCGAGACCTATACGATATCGTGACCGAGGATCATGTAACTTTATCGTAATAAATCCGTGTGGGGTAAATTGCGCTTTTGAAAAGAAGTTTCTGAATTTAATCATATCCATATCCCCTGAACACCAAGTCTGGTGGATGTTTCTTAGTGTGGGGGTATCAACTCCATTAAAAACAACCAGAAGACTGCAGTTACCTCTGATCACTTTAGGTATTTGTATATATCGCTGAGTAACATATATAACATCGGTGTTTTTGTGTCTGCTTCGGGAAAATATCCGAGCTGGATTTGATTGTTTGTCAAGCATCACATCATCGTATACTACGAGATTATTAATAAATCCATCGTGGTCATCTACAGATGGAGCTTCATCAATATCGGTGATAAAATCAATAATATCATTACCGTCTTCATCCGACGACTTCGCTTCTTCATTAAAATCTTTAAGCACGTCGTAGCATCGTTGATCGTCTACAGATGGGGCCACTAAATACACCTTATCCCACTTGAGCCATCTCATTATCAAATTAAGCAACAATTGCGTCTTACCAGACCCATATGGACCTATGATAATTGCTCTGATAGAATTAGGTAGCGTGCATGATGATTCATTGGATCTTGCTTTCGTGTAGCTGAAAAGTCAATGATATCCATATTGTAGGAATATATAATATATAATATGAATTTATATTGCGTTCGATGCAGAGCATCTACCCCCACCAGTGAATTAACAACAATAATGACAAAAAATAAAAGTCGTGCGCTTACAGGCAAATGTGTGAATGTGGTACAAACAAATACAGATTTATTTCATCTCGTACGAAGACAGGTGGTGATATTGCTGCTTCACTGGGAAAATTACCAGGGCTTACATGGCCTAAATACCTTGGTGAGAAACATCTACCTGGATACAATTATTGTGGTCCTGGAACCGGACTTGATATCCTACTTGACGAACGATACTAACCAAGACATAGAGAGTATCCAGTAAATATGATTGATCAAGCGTGCCATGTTCATGATGTCGCGCATAAAAATCCGGATTTACAACAACGACATATTGCAGACGTGAAGTTGATACACACGTTAAACTCTGTAAAAAAAAAACAAATCTCTCAGAGAATCATGAGCTACTTGGCTGGCAAGATCTGTGGTGAAAGGTAAACTAGTGCTAGGGGCTGGTAATTAATCATAGATAACTATTATAATGGAATCGATTTATTATAGCCCAAAACGATTTTGGAGGGGTAGAGCAGCGATTAGTAAACGTGCTGATCCAGCAAATGTGACACGTTCTGTTGCTGCAAATTGGTTAGCACGACAGGCAATATGGCAAATTTATGTACCACCACTTAACAAAATTCAGTACGCACATTTTGATGTCAGCGCTCCCAACGAAGTTCATCAGAGAGATATATGTTTTTACCGCATGAAACTTTAAGAACACGTAGACATCAATCGCGCACATACAAATACGTGTTAACTGTCGTTGATGTTGCAAGTATATATAAAGAAGCAGAACCACTATCAACATAAACAGCAACTGATGTTGCATCTGCTTTTGAACGAATTTATCAACGAGGATCCGGACCACAAGATAGTCTAAGATGGCCACAGCTAGTACAGGTTGATCCAGGCAAGGAATTTCCTGGTGCAGTAACATCGAAGATGAAACAACATAACGTCAAAATCAGACAAGGACACATCGCAATTCATCGCGATCAGGCAATTGTTGAGCGATTTAATCGAACATTTGCTGAATGATTGTTCGGATATCAGTATGAGCAGGAAACATCCCTAAATAAAGTTCAGAAAGACAAAAGATCCCGTGAATGGGTTGCAAGACTACCAAGTGAGATAGCTGCGTTAAATAATGAAAATACTGCTCCTCAAAACAACCAGTACTAGGCAATGTGACTGTAAGATATTTATATGAACCTGGTGAACTTGAAGGGGGTACAAAATTGAGCAACTGACCCTATTGGGAGTGTGACCACGCATAAAATTTACAGCGTGGTAAGATTCACAGGTAGATCTGCAATCTACAGACTAGATTCGACTGCTCCTCAGCGTGGATTTGTACGCAAACAACTACAAGTAATTTCTGAGGATACACAATTACCGCCACCTTCCCTTCTGTGAAAGCAAGACACCAGGATCCCTAAGTTGATTACACTCAAGACAGGTCAACATCACATTTTCGCGTGTGTGACCGAGATTACTATTAATTCTATCCACGATAAATTGTCTTGGATTGTTATTCGAATACTGCCACAACATTTCTGTGTTACAAGTTGCACAGCGATTATCTTGTTGATGTTTCAGCGTCATGATAAATTGAATATCAAGATCAAAGTCACGTTTACTTTTTTTTGTCAGATCGCTGATGACCAGCGCATTTTTTCTTTACTATATCATCTTATTTGCTATCAGTGGTTTCCTGAGTCATTCTGCAGTCTATGATAACCTTTCGTAGCTGAGACATTCTTCGAACTCTCGACGCCGCTAGATAAACTAAATCTGACCATTCGATCCGATCATAGAGAATCCAGATATTTGTATCAGAAATAGTTAATCCTTGTGACGAATGAATCGTTATAGAATATCCTAGAGTCCACTGAAATTTGTCCATCGTTAACGCGCTCTCAACAGCACTCACAGGAACAACAACAATATCATTACGAACGAGCTTTTTTTTCTCTCGTTAATTCCAGGAATCTCAACTTCAACATTTTGTTTGCGTGTGTCTGCTGGGCGATAACACAATGGCAGATGTAGATGTGAAAACGTTTCTTAATGTAACAGAAATAATTGTTGCTGAAGTGTATCACGAACTATCTTCAGACTTGAACTATCAAATCAGCAGATCTCCATAAATTCCAAAAAGCATTGATCGTAGTCTCTGGAATTACTTTTTAAACTCTTGCAGCGGTTCATCAATAGCTCTATGATCATCACTTATTTCCACATTATAATCTACCAACTTTTTCAGCCATTCATGCGGAGATGATCTAACAAAAGGTAGTTGTTGACCATGATCGCCACACATGATAACAGCAGTATTTTTCGTCAATAACCAATCAAGAAACATTTTTAATACATCTAGCAACTCCATGCATATTTCATCCCAGATAATAATCTTAGGGATATATTTTTCACCGATTCGCTCAAGAGTCCAGGAATCTCCCTTCCATCGGAAGAAGCTGTGATAAGTATGAGATTTAACTCCGCGTTCGTTTATTTCTCTGGGGAGTCTATGTTTGGGCGTCAAAAGAACCATATCAAAATTCCGAAATAATTCAGTCGCACGTGTTGTGTTACCAGATCCTCCAGGTCCATTGAGAAAAATAGTCTTATGTCTGGTCACAGGATCATATACGATGGAGCCGATGAAAATTTTGGCATCTGTTTATTTTTTAATATATTTCCTTAAATTCAACGTCGGCAGATTCAGAATAACTCAGAATCTTTTCTCTCTTTATTCTACATTTTTTATTGATATAAAATTAATCTGTCGCGACTCTAACTGTGGTATCAGGAAATCTGTTTATCATCGAAAATAGGTTTATCGAAACGTACGCGAGCATCGAAGATCTTAAATGAGTAAACTGTGGTTAGACACCATCAGCGTATGTCACAATTGTACCTAATTTAGTTCCGTTCGATAAGTTAACATTACTTCGACTTATAAACGTGCTTCTCTCCGTTCTATGAGCAATTATAAAATCTAGTTCAGCATCGTCTATAATTAATCTTGTACAATGTCGTTTATGATCATATGATCCTCCTTGCGTAAATTTACCAATTATGTTTCTGTCAAGATCTTTTGCAAGTTTATTTTCGGGATCGGTATCGTCCGGATTTTTATCAGGGAAATATTTCTTCTGTTGTGGTAACCAAACTTGTTTCTGTGGATGATGTGATATAATTGCTTCACTTACAACCAACGATATCAATGTTTTTATATCAAGCATATATCGTAATAAAACTATTGGAACCCAACCGCGTTCGCTAATTTGTTTTTCAAACGAAATAGCGACAACCGGATGAAGGATTTTTGGTGGAAACTCAAGTGACTTGATACAGACAAATCCAGTCATATCATAAGCTGTTAAGGGTCCATTTATTGCAACTCTGGTCATCTCGTGTGTTGGATGTCCAAATCGCTTGAAGTATTCAGAACACTCACCCGCTCCAAGAAAACTTCCAGGATAACATGCAACCATATCAACCGAGATAACATTTTTATAATCGTATTTAGTATTCCATAATCCGCCGTGTCCGTATTCGATACAACTGCATTGGACGTCTTGAAGAAATTCCAACCGTGCTGGCTTCCATGAATTTTCCTTCCGAGCATCGTAGGCAGCGACTGACGGAAGGGTGAAACAATTACTGAGTAATCGTTCGATAACATCAGTATCGTTTGTGTATTTCAACGCAAGATTTTTCATTTCGTCCTGGAGAGATTCTGTACGATAAATATCTCCATCAAGCCATACAAACTGATCAAAGTTCACAGATTCTGAACTTTGAAACAGCCACACTTATACTGCGTCACTCTTACTGATATTTCTGATAAAATCAAACATATCACCATTATAAAATTTAACAGTTCGATTTCTTGGAAATATTGTTATTCGGAAGTCCACTGGTGTTCGTTATGATCAATAATCGCTATCGAAGCTCCATTTTCTTATATTTCGATTCATACAAAATCTCTCCTGTTAATGTCTTCACCCTTATTGGAAATCTTAATTATTTTTCCAGTTCAGCAAGGTCTTTGATAGACGCTCCGGTATCAATAACTGTTTCTGCCCACTCATTTTATTATATTAGGTCTTAGATCCGTTAAAACGTTTCCACGCATCGCGTTTGTGAAGTGTTTTGTAACTCGCTCAGCAACACAGTTCAAGCGAGAAATTTCCATCGGCAGGAGGTCATCGACGTTAGGTTTATCATTCAGCGGATATATCACATAAACAACTGCCGTCACAGGATATGCTCGTTCATAATAAGGTCTATCAATTCCAGTCAGTATTCCTGGTTTTGAATTTTTATTTAACGTGACAATATATCCAGTGTAGTGTAATAGAACAGGATTACGTTTCTCACGGATGATCCATGTGTAGTCTGTCGCCACAATAAAATTTATTCTAAAATTATACTTTTCTTCAACGTCAAGATAATTGATATTTATCACTGATCGCTTGCCATTCATTGTAACATCGACGTCTTGCATAATTCTAAATGTTGACCACACAAGATCCGGGCCATTATTGTGAAATTCTGTCTTGGCTTCAAGGGTACGATTGATTAGAGTCTTATTTGTTAAATCAACCAGAGCTCACCTCGACAATTCTTGGGTTATTCTGTCAAGATCAAATCTGGCTTTGGAGGGCTTACTCGCAGATAATCTAGCAAATTACTCCGTGTTACAATTAAGGCAAATATATATGTAAATTGAAGTTTAATTATATATATCATGATTCAAGCAAAGAATAAATTTAAGTGGTTGATGATTGGTTCTTCAGTTCCTTGTAATCAGTCTTTCGTGATTGAATTCTGTGGAAATCACATACAAAGTCTGCGTCGCAGAAGTATAGGACCAAAACCTTGTTTGCGATGTGGTGTTGGGGTTAGAGGAGAAACGCAGCTCTGTGTAGAATGCGGTGGTAAAAAATACAGGGAGCTGAAATGATATTATGATAAAAAAAATCGTTGCTGGTGATAAATCTCCTACAAAAAGCGCCGAAGAGTATCTCGCCAGATTTTCACGCCAACAATAAAATAATAATTTAGTTATAATATCATTATATAAATGGAGCAAAACGGAATTTGTAATACATCTCATCATTGAAAATTATGAGGTATCTCGTGATGGTGTAATCAGGAACTGTCGATTAAAAAAATTAGTCGGTTCTGCTGACAATACTGGTTATCTCAAATTTACTGTTGGAAAAATGATATTTCTGTCATAAATTTGTACACGAGTGTTTTCACGGATTAATCGAAGATGGACTTGCGATCGCTCATATTGAATCAGATCCGAAAAATATTTATTTATGTAATTTACAGGCTATTACACAAAGTCAGAATTCTTCACGTGGTGGTACTGCGAAAGACAATAAATTTCCAAAGGCGGTTATATCTGTGAATGTGGGGATTGGCGAAGAAAAAAATTCCCATCGATGAGTGCAGCTAGCAAATATATTGATATTTGCACACGTTCATTACAACGTGTCGCAGATAAAATAACCAAATCGGCATTTTCAAAGAAGTATAAACAAAACATATCATTTCAGTATCTCCAGACAGACACCTCCGGTCCCGAATCTACAAGATGAAGGGACATAACTCTGTCAAGCAAAGCTTTCTCCGATAGAGTAATTAAGCAGTAGTCTCGCTTGTTACTGCGTAATATTATATGACTGTCGCGATTTTTTTGTTGTGTCTCACACGCTGTATTATTTCTTATCCCGCTTAACTCCGTCCCTGATTACGTCAAGGGGACTCTCTCTCCCTGACTTTGTCAGGGTGTGTTACACCAGGATTGTCCCTCTCTCTTGTATGTTACACCCCTTAACTTCGTCACTGATAAATTCAGGTGTGTGTGTGTGTGATTTGGATTTTTAACGTAGCTTTAACATTTTTTTCAGTTATATCGCTACGATGTCTGCAGTGTGGCAGTTTATAGTTGTGTCTAGCACTGGGCAACATGCCTGAAATTCAGGGAAACAAGAAGTCACGCCCCGCTTTGCGTGTATAATTCTTGGGGGCTCCAACCGAAGGAAAATTCATGTACACCTCCTCAACACGTCGAATAACGTGGTGAGTGTCGTTTTGCACTCTCCCAGGGGTTTGATATGTGTGGGGGGGGGGGTATGTGTGTTGGTGTGGGTGTGGGTGTGTGTGCATGAAAATGAAAGGATAGACAACCCTCTGAATTTCTAAAAGTTCTTTTCGCATTTAGCGACTCACAAGGTGGTAGTGTCTATGCATGAAATTTGAAAACTGGAGCCTCCAAAAATAAACAGTAGCGGTGATGAGCTCTCAAAATCATTGAAAGATACACCACACAAGGACGTTCAGAAAGAATGTCAGCCATAAAGAAAATATCCTCATAAACGGTGCCCATACAAGGACATTCAGAAAGACTGTCGGCCAGAAGAAAGGCCAAATATGAAGGGAAAAATAATAAATTTCAAGCGAGAACCCCATGGAACGGCAAACACTGGCAAATAAAAGGACTCCATGGAATGGTAACCGGTCATCATTCCTACTGTTTATTTTTTGTTTTTATTCTGATTCAGATTTATTTTTATTTTTACGTTTACTTTTCTCTGATTCAGAAATATTATTATTTTTGTTTTTTATTCTGATTCAGATTTATTCTTTTTTGTTTTTATTTTTATTCAGAATCAGATTCAGAAATATTTTATTTTTATTTTTATACTGATTCAGATTTATTTTTATTTTTTGTTTCTTATTCTGATTAAGATTCAGAAATATTTTTATTTTCATTTTTATTCTGATTCAGAAATATTTTTATTTTTGTGGGTTTTTTATTCTGATTCAGATTTATTTCTATTTTTATTTTTATTCTAATTCAGAAATATTTTTATTTTTATTCTGATTCAGAAATATTTATATTATCATTTTTATGCTGATTCAGAAATATTTTTATTTTAAACAAATATTTATTATATAATGAATTCCGAAAATATTAATTCAATTATTTCTGAGATTAAAAAATTAAATGATGAGGATATAGAATTATCGATGAATTGGATCCTGAAAAAATCACATATGATTTTAACCGCTAAATGAACGGAAATATAATGGTAGATATACACTAGCAGCTGAATACAGATTTATTAAATTGCTTCAACAAGCCATGAAACAATCTCTACTTTATGTCAATGATGAAGATATGCGAAATTTTGTTCACTCGCAAACGCGATTGAGAAAATAGGTCAGAATTATCACGCGAATACGAAACAAAAAAGAGTGTGCGTTCACGTGTGCGACAGTTAAGAAAAAATGTATGTACGATTGTAAACTTGATGACAAAGTCACTGACGAAAGTCAAGAGGGATTGTGAAAGTGAAAGTTGTATTTATTTTGACTCATATTCAGATTTATTTTTATTTTTATTCTGACTCAGAATCAAATTCATTATTTATTTTTATTTTGACTCAGATTCAGATTTATTCAGATTATAATATTTATTCGGATAGTATCATTTATTCAGAATCAGATTTTAATATTTATTCTGATTCCGAAATATTATTATTTTTATTTTTTATTCTGGTTCAGATTTATTTAGATCATAATATTTATTCAGAATCAAAACATTATATTTATTCTGATTCAGAAATATTTTTTTTTTTATTCTGACACAGATTCAGATTTTTTATTCCAACAAAAAGTAGCTACGAACGCACATACAAACTTATTTCCAAATCTTCATGTCACAAATCAAGAATGTGTCCGGTCAGGTCAGTAAGTCTAAAATGTATCCGTGACAACAGCGGATTATGACATCGCAAATAAACTCACACAATTAAAAGCCCAGGAGGTTCTTCAAGGTTAAATGTGTATAGAATATATCCCTGTTGTGCCTGCCTGGATTTTTCAAGATCTACTTGATAGCTGCCATCGATTGCATCACATCAACACCTGGTGATATATGATGCCCACCGCCGTATGGATCATTGCTGTGTTTGAGAATACCTGGAAGATGGGATATTTTTCTCTACGCGGCAGCGATTTGTGGAAAATATTCATAGATAATATCATTGACGTTTTTCTTCAGCTCGTCGACATTAAATCTTAGAAGTTTAAATGCTGACAGATGTGCCTCTGACAATATAAGTTTGTTCAGGAAAATTTCTTTATACGATAAATTATTGATTTTATGAACGTCGTTGCTTTCAATCACCGCTTGTATAATATTTGATGATACTTCTCGAAATCCAATGCTACTTTATTCAGGTGCTCTATTTGCTTGATGATTTCGCCCTTCAGATAATCGCTAACGTGGAGGGGGGTGCTCGTTAATATAACGGGTGAATGACTGGCGTAGTTTGTCACTTATTCGTTTGTGCTCAGCATTAATGACTCCGAAATGATTTTCGATATCAGTTTTCACAAACGAATACATTCCATGATTCCATGCCAAGGTACCGGATCTTCCTTTATCCCAATGAGATTCTATTCGTATTTCAAGTTCTGATTCTGGTATTTGTGTCCATATTTCGTAATCTGGAGTTTTTCTCCAATATAATTTCTTGTCTGATGAATAATCACCGCGTCGAGGTTCTGGTGGCAGCGTCAGCGACGCTGTAGGCGCTATCTCTTGTCATCCTAATACAGTTCTGATCGATGATTTATAGATATCTACGGCGTTGTTTGGTGTCCATATTTCTATCGCGGTTGATAATGTTGGCTCACGAACCGTAACAGCGATTTTTGGATTCTTTTCCTGTGATAGATTTAATCCTGCGTTGGAATTCACTATTGATCTGTTCTATTTGAAAACTGCCTGTAGGAATAGCAACAACTTGCCATTCTGGAGTTCCATCGGGTTTATTTTTATACGAAAACACTAATGAGTTATTTGCTTGCAACCCACCGAACGATTTTGATTTAATATTTGGCCAGCTGTAATATACTCGCAATTGTGCTAATGCTATTCCTTTGGCTGGAATTGCCGTTGGAAAGCCAACGTCGAATTCATGATTGGTTGAGCTCGCTCATTTCATCGTAGTTGTTGGTAGTGTTGTATCAGCGACGATTTTGTTTAGCAATTCATGTGACGTAGTCATTAGTGACATTATTATTATTTACTTCCTGGTTTAAATTAAGGTGACCCTATCCTTGACTCTGTCAATGGGGTTTGGTTTCCAGTTGATTCATCGTAAACCTTTATCATTTCAGCAAATTCCTGATCTGATATTATTCCATCATTGAGCCTTGATGATGTCAGCGACGATAATTTGGCATGCGCGTGTGTTGCCGCTGATAGCAACGTTGTATATTCTTGTAATTTATCAGCCGTACACGTGAGTATCTTTTGTGGGATGATATTGAGAATACCAGCAATACCGGGTAAAATTGCAACACCAATTCCAATTACTGGTGCTATTATGTATGACGTTGATACTGATTCGATTATCGTTGCTGTTTCAGCAACTACGGCAGATGCAGAATATACAATTATGTCAGTAACAACGATACGTCTGCGGTATGTTTTTAGTTTTACTGTATACTCATCAATGATAATCTTCAGTTGGGTCTTCAAAAATCACAATTGTTCGTATCTGTAATGTTGCGCTGCAGCAATGTCAGTCGACTGGGTCATTGTATTATTTAAGTAGGTGGTAGTTTAGCGACTAATTCAAGACAAATATAGTAAATCAGGCCGAGACCTTTTTTCTTCGGGTTCCACCGTGAATGTTACTTCGTCGTTTTGATCCAGTACTACTAACACAGGTCCAAAAGATGCTTTAATTGGATTACTCTGTAAAGCATTTTAGTATATTCTAAATGTTATAGTGCTTAGTATTGAAAATCTGTATATGCCGGTAACCACAGCGCGATGTTCGATATATTTAGTTTGATTGGCTCCCATAATGC
Organism: Megalonaias nervosa; assembly: GCA_016617855.1. Taxonomy (NCBI): domain Eukaryota; kingdom Metazoa; phylum Mollusca; class Bivalvia; order Unionida; family Unionidae; genus Megalonaias; species Megalonaias nervosa. Next base: position 12,746 of record JAECUM010033209.1, read on the forward strand.
TGATCCAGACGCTACTGTATATACTACACTCTCGGTAATCTTTTTTGTCAGAGAGTTTAATGTTGACAACTGCTGTTTTTCCCAGAAAATCATTAATAGCTCTATTTGTGTTTCTACGAAAATTTGTAAACGCCTTTACGTGAGTAGAAAATTCAGACCTAAATGTGGCCAATCCATCATTGATTGTCATTAACGAGGTCATCATCGGAATGTTGCTATTATCGATGTATTTCTTCGTTGCAGCGTCATCGTTTTATTCTGGTACTCCAAGACTAGTAATTGTATTATTAGCCATATTGAGGGAACCAGTCATTTTATCACCGGCGGATAACAAACGATCATTGATCTCAGTTCTGATCGTGTTGTTGTTACTGTCTATGTATCTTTTTGTTGCCACATCATCATCTGATTTTGGTTCTCCCACACTGATGATTGTATTTCTGCTCATGTTGAGATCGCCATACATAATATCTCCAATTCTTCTGATGCATCCAGTAATCTCTCCCATGAGTATTTAAACTGATTCCTCCGAGTTTTTAATTTTACCGTTCTTAATAAATACCGCTAAGTTACCTTCGGTCGCATCTGGAGCGCGCAGAATAATATCTTTAAACGGTTTATTGCTCGTTTTTAATCGTCCATGTTGATCCTGAAAAAAAAATAACTTCATTTTGGTCCACATCTACGAAACGAAAAAGATTAGCTATCTCGGCTTTGATATGATCAAGTGTTGCGTATTTGGATAATTCACCTTGAGGTCTGAGACTCCGAGAAGATCTTCCGAAAATATCTACCATTGCGTATTCACTACTGCCTGTTTAAAATGTTGGACAACGTGGTACATTCGTGCACGACCTTATGAGGCGTCGTCGTTGACGATGACACAGCGTCTAGTACAGCAATTACTTCACGGCCACATATTGGCTGATCAGTTATTGTCTGTGTTGGTAATGTTGAATACCATACGGGAGTGGTTTGGAGTCCGTCAACATATTTTAAAAATTGCTTCGGTGGTGCCAATTCATACGAATCAAAATAAATAATTCCACGTGCATCAATCGCGTATGCAACCCAATGTGTACCTGGGCCAGAACTTCCATCGAGATTAATGATACCGGTTTCAACACGGTTTGGTTGTCTTGGTAACTGATCATGCATACAAAAAAAAACCACCTCTGAAGTTTTTGATATTTAATTGCTTAGCAGCATCAAGTAAATCAAAATTGGACATGGGAAGTATCAACGAAGTGTACCGGGAAGTCTTAGACCTTTCCCCGTGGATTGACCGTACCATGAATGAGGGGTTCCTGGCAATCTTAAACCTTTGAATTTTTTTTTTGAAGTTTGTATTCCTTGTCCTGTTGCTATCTTTAATGCCATCCCAGCGTCTGTTCCAATAGCACCTAGTGCAGTTGCCTTTGCAACAGTTGGGGCTGTAGAGGCTATCAACGCTGGCATAGCTCCAAGAAGTGGAAATATACCAACCGTCTTGGCAGTGTCTTTAACTGCACCGGCAGACATATTAAGTCCTACGCCGGTCTTTTATCGTTTGACGTCATTGAAATGCTTGAGTTGACGTTCAGTAAGCGATAGTTTATTTGGACCGCCTGCGACCTGTTCTCATTTCAGCGATAATTTTAATCCACAGCTCCCTTTTGATATTGATTGTAGCATTATAATCTGACCAGGAGTCAGAGTAACACTAACACGATGATATGATATTATGATATCATGATCGATTAAATTACATGTTTTCCACTGGGGCATCAATGACTCTCATTCGTCCACCAACACCTTCAAGCAACATTGTTTTATCTGAGAGTATAACAGCGATTGCTCTGTAATTAGTAATAGTTCCTCTTACCACACAAGCTTGAAGGGATGCTATCTGCTATATGAATAAGCCATTAATTGTACTTTGAACACTATCTGTGGTTATCGTCAACCATGATAATGTTGATTTACCACCGGATTCCACAAAAGAGAGCAGACGTTGTTCTTCAGGGAGTGATGGTATCATTGTTGGCATCCACAATGAAAGTTTTGTCAGTATTACTATATGTTGATAAAGTCAATCTGGAGTCATGAATGCCGAAATTTCCTTTGCTCCTTCCGTCAGTGCAGTTTGCCAAAATCCTTCAGAAGATCAAATTTGGTGACATACTTTGCATTTCCAATTTTATCAATGCAGTCATCGATTCTTGGTAACGGAAATGAATCTGTTTTAGTCACACTGTTCACCTTCTTATAATCAGTGCACATACGGAAAGTTTTATCTGGTTTCGGAAGAAGTTTACATGGTGAACTCCAGTCTCTTTTACTGGGCTCTATGAAATCATTCTCCAGCAAATACTGAATTCCTTTTTTCAAGTATTCCTGTTTCAGGGGGTTCAAAGTCTTTATCAAAGTCTAATGAAATCTTTCTAAAGCCCTTTGGCTCTCAGGGTGATAGGCAGAAGATTTGAATTGTTGGATACCTAATTCATACATAACTTGCTAGAAAAGTCCAGATATCAAATCTGGCCCTTGTTCAGATTGGACAGATTTGGGAAGGCCAAACTGAGTAAGAAAATAACTTTATCAAAGCTTTTACTCTTGTTTTAGTTTTAAGGTGTCTCTGCACCGAGACATATATTTGTTGCTTTCCAAGCTGCTGCACGAGTAAACTCACAAACACACAGTATAATGATATTTGACAAACTTGGTATTACTGAGGTTTTACTGAGAATAAATGGACATCAAGAACCAACTGAGGATATATTAATGAATTTTGAAAATAATCATGTAGCACGTGCATATCATCGTTTGATGACATTCATGGGACGTGATCAAATATTGATTCTGGTCTGCAAATAGATTTTACAAGGCTATATCCGATATATTATTTCTCACTGGAACACTTAGAATTGTTTAGACAATCAGTAGTTGACAGTGAATGGTAAATATCACTAGCTTTACCAGCAAGTACACATTGTAATAATAGAGTCCAATGCTCCCTTACCCATTTCAAATTTTCCTCAATATTTTCAAAACGAGGAAAATATTCGTCTACTTCTTTTTCTCTGAAAGGGGGCACTAACCTAATATTCTTAGTAACATCAAAACTTGAATTTGTATGTGAAGTGGGAATGTGCCTTTCACTTGCCAGCTCTATTTCGTTTATTCTAAATTGATATTTCCTCTCTTCGTTCTCTCTTTGCTTTGCATCTCTCTCTCTCTCTCTCTCTCTCTCTCTCTCTCTCTCTCTCTCTCTCTCTCTCTCTCCTCTTACTCAGATTGTAACTGCATTTGCATCTGTTTCTCTTCTTTCTCTAACTGCTTTTGACTCTCTCTCCTCTGTCTTCGCTTGTAACTGCATTTGTTTCTCTCTCTCTCCTCTTTCTCCAATTGCAACTGCATTTGTTTTTGTTCATTATGTTTCTGAAGTTCTTTCTTTCTTAACTCTAATTCCATCTTCTATTTTAATTTTTATTCTTTTACTTTTATGTCAGAGTCTGATACAGACTTACTGATCGAATCCAAGGCACTTTTATCCAAAACATTCTTTTCTACTAAATACTGGACCAAAATGTTTTCTATTCCTTGCTTCGTTAAAGAAGCTTTTGCCTCAGAAAGATCATATTTTCTGGGAAGTTGAAGCAATTCATCTTTTTTCAAACAGTCCAACTGCTCCTGGGTAACGTGGCATCTTAAGATGTTTCATATATTGTTTTGATGGTCAACCAACATGTACTGATCAATTTTAAATACGCGGTATGAAGCAAGCCCCAAACAGGCCCTAGGTACCAAACAACATTCTAAGTGGCTCCGGACCCGACCTTCTTAAAGAATTATTTGTCTAAGTCGGATAATTAAAACCAATCGATGCATTTGCTAATTGACTTTCATATTTTTTATGTAAAGTTCGACTCTCTCCGGAATAAATATATAAAACATTTTCCCACGAGCATGGCTCAAACTTGCGATCTAGAATATCTCCGCATAGAAGTGACCTTAGTAATTAGCGCACAGACGTACATTACACACAGTTAACTTAAAACTAATATAGAATGCTAGTCATGCTATAGAAAAATGCATTTTATCTTCCTCCCCAAACCCAATATAAAAATATACCCATTTGATTTTGGTCTATTTCAGCTTCTTTAATATGGATATATTTTTATATCCGTGTGCTAGCGCACTGAGGACTCTGTCTGGCTGAGGACAGTCGGTTCAAAGACTATAAATTGCTCCTTGAGATAACAGACACAAAATTGATAAGTAAAGATCCGACCATCCCATGTGTACTGACCCAGATTGAGTGATGTAGTCGCGTTTTGTGCAATACAGTTGATTTCATTTCGAGGCGAGAGTACACGATAATCGCGAAGCTACGTCCACGGTTTTGTCACCATAGGACAATATAAACTGTATAATGTATCTTAGGTTGTTATTATATTTTAATTTTACTTGATCACGTATTTCAGAGACATCAATGTTGTTTCTATACTTCTAGCTCACTTTCTTTTTTGGTAATGGCTGAATGATAAAGACCCAGTCTTTCGCTTTTGCGGTTAGAACGACGAAGAGTGTATGATGGAGTCGTTTTTCCACCATAAACTATTGCGAAGGTTTGCATTTTATTCTTCGATATCATACTTATTTCTTTGTGTCTCTTGTATTTGCTAATAATCAAAGTAATATCCTTAGGGTTGATTATATTGTTATTGGTCGATTTATTTATCATAGATTAAATAATGTTCAAGTTATTTATTGCATATATTATTATTTCGTCATGGTTTAGAACGTTTGTATAAATACTTCTCTTTACAGATTTTCAACATTACACATCGGCATATTACAATCCCCAGCATAATCCAAAAAAGTAGCTATACTCGTAAGTATTCAAGCAACACAAAATCATTTATTAAACACTTATGCGGACCGAAAATGTTTCCATCTCTGCCTTTACCCGATTCAAGATTATATGTCACCGTGCATTTTTCTAGCACAATGCTGTGCTACCTCTCTGAATAAATAATTTAATATCTTTACCTATTAGCAACCTAAAATTATCAGGAACCATGGCTACAGCGATTTCAGAAACGTGTCAATTGGAACTTACGCTCATTTTTATGTGTAAGAAAGGTCCAGAATAAACTTTGTAATAACTGGTTTATTGACTATGTTTTAAAGAGGCCTACACCTTCTTTCCATGATCTGCCACTCAGCCATTTAAGGCTGCATTGAGTAATCGTGAAATAATCTTTTTGTAAATGAAGTACAAGTTCTTCTTCAGAAGTGCTAGTCAATTTACTGAGTAACAATTGTTTCATGTATGAGTCTATTTCAAAGTCAATATTGCTTTGTCATTTATAAACTGGACTTGGTTTACACTTAGTGACTTTTATGTCTCCTCTGAATGCTCGTATTTCCTATCACCTTCACAGCAGATCCGAAAGTGTCAACATTAGCATGATAATCCTTCTCTTCTATATATATTTTACTCACTTTGCTTTTTCTTTAATATATGTCATAAGATTGTTCATGGTAAACATTCGTGTAATATCAAAATATAGACATAAATATACATAACAGTAGCAAAAAATCACATTGTGCAGTGGGACGTTGCTTATGGACATCATTACAAGGAAGATTTATGGGCATTACAATAGGTATCTCCATAATGAAAACTGATATCAGGGCCTATCTTAAGAAACTATGAAGCGCTTCCTCAACGGTATAGTTGCGGTATACACTAGCCACGTCTCCTCGGCTGGCATGATTTAGGCTCTACTGGCCACAGCTTTTTTCCGGTTATTTGAACTGACAACTACTACTGCTAATACTACTACTACCACTATTGTTATTATTATTATTATTATTATTATTATTATTATTATTATTATTATTATTATTATTATTATCATCATTATTATTGGGGTAGTAGTAGTAGTAGTATCATAATTACATTGATACGATAAATAAAACAAAAATTACATCTGAAGATATTATTTGAATCTGACTGCTGACAAAAGTATTTTATTTCGCATTCTTTGACTAGACGTTCTTTTACGTTGACACGGCTTGACCATGTCCGTAGCAAGTTCGAGAAGTGGCGCAGTGGCTCAGAACTTTGCGCGCCGGATTGGAGATTGTAGGGACGCGGGTTCGAATCCTACTATAAGATCACCTACTGTAGAATGTCCTTCGACAGAGCACTTAATTCTAATTGCCATGACACTATATAACCTACCTGTGTTGTTGTGCCGGAAAATACCAAACAAATCAACAAATCATTAAGCACTTTTGAGCTGGATAGAAACCATTGTTTGGTGCCATGTTTAAAGGAACAACTTCAAACGTGAAATATGTATGTTCGCATGCATGCGAGAAAACAGACGTATCAAACACGTTCAGACTTATTTTATTTGTTGATTATTTTAATATTTTGTTCTAAAAATACCGTCTTTGCTCCATCCTATTCTGTGGAAGAATGGCAAGCTGGTAAATATGTAGTCGAGAAATGAAGTAATTAATTCACCAGGGTCGCTAAAATGGCGGAATAAGCTTAAGACGAACTATGTCTACAGCTACGTTTCCAAAACATACGCCATATTGTCAATATTTGAAATATCAACTTCACCAACATCGCTCATGCATAGCGCGATGAATATAAAAGAGAAAGAATCTCTCAGGTTATACATCAGTGACACAGCAATACAGAATTTCAAGTGACCATCCTAGCTGCGACAGACATTTCTCATCGTCAAGTTTCCAAAACCGTGGAATGTGGAATTCTTCAATTATTTTCCTTTTGACATAGCTGAGAAACACTTTTAAATATTTAGATTTCCGTCCGTATATCTCGTGAAGAAATTTCATGTGCAATAAATATACACAAAAGGTAACACACACACACACACACACACACACACACACACACTGTTTTCAAATGATGTGTGATCAACGTGTTTAATAACTTTCTTAGCTGTGAAAATTAATTCGAGAGAGAGAGAGAGAGACAGAGAGAGAAAGACACAGAGAGAGAGAGAGAGAGAGAGAGAGAGAGAGAGAGAGTGTATTTTGGATTTTTGACGTAGCTTTAAAAATTTTTCAGTCATGTTGCTACGATATCTGCAGTGTGACAGTTTGTAGTGATTTATAACACTAGGGCATCATGCCGCAGACATGTAGCATGATGTCCACCCAGTCACATTATCCTGATACTAGGATAATATCTGACCAGTCCTGACACTATCCTCTTAATGACGATTGCAAAGCAAGGCTGCTTTAGAACCATTTTAATAATACCTCGCATGCATATCATAAAAGGTCCCTGTCTCGGTTTATCGACATAATACACTATCTGCATACAATGCATGAGAGAGATTGGTAGCCGGGAAAACAAGCTTATACATCTTTGTCCAGTTTCCACTGCATTGCGTCAAACAAGAGCAAGCATGTATTCTAAATTTATATTGCAGATGTTTAAGGGACATACTGTCAGTACTTTCAGTATCAAGGTTTATTTCCTGTTGAAAATAAACGAGATCCTCTAAATCGGTTTGGCAGGCCAGTTCCATTTTTTTAACCAATTTTTTTATTTCTTTTTATTTCTGCGTTTTATTGCTTTTTCTTCGACAAGAAACAATTAGCCAAAACAAAGGCCCGGTAAACAATAGAAAAATCATAGTAAAACAATGGATCGTTAGCTTATGATAGATACCAAGCTCATTATTTGGACTCTAATATTATTCTGGACCTGCTATAAATATTAGAAGGAATTCTGGATAACGTAATCTTGACGACGTCACGGTTCTAGGAGAACTAGTACATTTCCGGTATTGAAATTTATAAAGAACTTTTCATTCATTTAGGACTTTCATAGACCATTGCAAGGACTAGTTCTGATTTACTACATAATATTGTAAACTGCTTGCACAATTTTTATTTATAACTTTGATAATTAAAAGAACAATTAAAAGAACAACAACTCTCTCTCTCTCTCTCTCTCTCTCTCTCTCTCTCTCTCTCTCTCTCTCTCTCTCTCTGTTATGTATATCTATAATTTGTATCTCCTGGTACATGATTTTATTTAATTTACGTAATTTTTATTCATGGTTGTAAACTGTATAGAATATATTTTGTTATTAATTTGTGTACGTGGCCTTGCTCTGTTAAGAACGCAAATTGCATAGGATCTTTAAAGAGATGTTTACGTATGTGTGTGGACAATTATTATTAATAATATTATAAATAAGACTTAAAATGGCACCTATGGTGAAATTACTTAGTGACTGATGGGGTTTCGAAGTTTCAAGAATAATTATGTAACTTCCCATTGGTTGCGCTTGGTCACGTGAATAGGATCAATTCGAAACAAAATGAGTAACGCATGCGTTCACTTGGGGTCTATTGCGAGATACGCTCGCAATATACGGTGTATATAAGCAGAAAATCAAGCATGCGAATTCATTCCGATTTTTGGAGTAACTCACAGTTATTGTGTTCTTGTTGTAAGTCTGCAGACGTTTTTTACGTTGTACTTAGATATTATTCGAGAGGAAAAACATTTGTTTAGACTGTTCAGTTGAAAAAGTACTCATTATTAGGACTATAATATTATTCTGGAACTGTTATAAATATTCAAAGGAATTCTGTTCAACGCCATTTTGACGACGTCACGGTTCTTATAGGACCAGTACATTTCCGGTATTGAAATTTATAAACAACTTTTCATTCATTTAGGACCTTCATGGACCTTTATAAGGACTGGTTTGAATTTACTTCATAATACTGTAAGTTGCTCTCACATTTTTTAATTTATAACTTTGATAATTAAAATGTTTGTTAAGTTTTATAAACGTTGTTGGTTTTGCTTCTTTTCTGTTATTTACGTTTGTGACAATAGAGTCGTCTCTCTCTCTCTCTCTCTCTCTCTCTCTCTCTCTCTCTCTCTCTCTCTCTCTCTCTCTCTCTCTCTCTCTCCTTAAGACAAAGTTTGGAGGTTGTAATATGTATTTATATCTGGCTGCACCCTCCTTCTTCTCTTTCTTGCTCTTTCTATTTTCTTTCCTTGTGTGAATACATGATTTCTCTGACAGTGATCTAAATTGCTTGCTTAATTGAATAAAAGGGCAATCCAAAGCAACACCACACTACTTAATTTAGAGGTGCCAGATGCCTTATACCAGTTCTAATTTGCCACGTGTGCAACAAAACAAATGGATTTTCAGCGGGACTTATTACTGAGTATCAAATGCGGGTTCATGTCTGAGTTTATGACTTCTACTGATTAGAATCTATTATCCTCTACAGACTCCTTATATTGGATTTTCCTTCTTCAAAACTGTTGTATGGACATAATAATTAGGGATTGGGGCAATACTTTCACGCAAAATGATTCTTCGTGCAATAAGGAAATCTATTTAAGGTCCTTTTAATTTAATGCATATCGCTCCTGAAAAGCGCATATTACGATAATTCCACCTTCTGCATATACCTGTCAATATTTACCCTTACAATCTTGATAACAATGATAAACCTACTCTGACGCGTTGTCAACGCGAAAGATTTCAGATGAAAAATTACGGGAATGAATGTCTAATGAATGACTATGCAGAAGCAAAGACGGGAAAGTGTCCTGTCCTGACTTCGATACAATTTCTAACGATGGACATTTAAAAAAACAAAAACATACCAAAACTTGAACCTACATGAAATAATACTATATTTTATACATTTATTATATGAGGTAAAGCAGGGCAAGTATACGTCAGCATCAGAATGAATGTAAATACTATAGATGAACGAATGTATGGTGTCGTGCATATTTAGATAATATGTGTTGATATTTATGGTTATAGATTGTAAGGGTCATTTTTCAACACAGTGCTTGGCCTTCAAGATAATGGGTTGTACATTTAGTTGGAATAAACATGTTACTGTGTTATTTTCACCTTGGAAGGTGTACCCAAACTTTGTTGATGAAATTTGATCTGATTTGAGTCCAGATCATGGATTTCTCTCTAGAAAAATCATGTGACCTAATGTCTGATTTATTAATTGCTTAGGAATCCAACCTTGTTGACAAGTAGAATAATCTGGAAGTGATTATTTAACCCTTATTCTGGTTCTGAAAGTGTGTCATATTCTTTTATATAAGGGATATTTACTGAGAATTCGTTATTCCTATCTTAGACATCTGTCTTAGCTAAGTCATGTATTTGCGTTTCATTATTAATTGAGAGGATCCATTTATTTCAGTTATTCATTAGAATTACAAGGTTGTCATAAACTTCAGGATTACGAAACGGTGTTGGAATTACTTTAAATGAATTTAAAGACATTTTGGATTATATCATTGCGATATATCAGGACTATGCAAACTACCCAGACTATTGGCGCATCAGCACAACATATTGGACATCATTCCGAATACCACTGGAACTCATTTTGAATAATGGAAACGTTTGGATTTGCAATAGAACTTTTAGGACTATAATATGATTCGATTCAATATACTGTAAATTATGCTTAATTGCTCATTTTGTATTCTAGGCAAATAATTGCTTGTTGAATTGTACAAAACTAGTTGGATTTAAGTCTTTTCTGTTACTTGGATTAAGACCATAGAGTCTTCACAAGAAAATTGGAGGCTCGTCCCAAAATATGAATGTCTTTTAAATATTTCAAAGAAGCTGCAATTACTTTTGAAATGTAATTTAACTTCGGTTTGGAATTTTCTTAGTCCATGGTATTTTAATTTCACATATTTGAGAACTCGTTAGTGAAACCAACAATCTCTCAACGTGTCATCATAACTGGAAAACTTTGTTTTACATACATCCCAGGAAAGGGTTAGATTCCTTCAAACAAGGAGGAGTTTCTTGAACTTTCTGACGAAAAGGCTTCCTGTCAAAGCATGTGATAAAGAAAATGTTTATTGTTTGGTGGACAAGGGCCTCTTGATAAAAATACCTCAAGCTTGATAAGTAAGTCTGCATCTGGTCTGGACATGACATTAAGATAATTAGAGTTTAAAAACCTGGTCCATTTAGATTTAAGAAAGCTTAAGCGTCAGACGAAAGTGATGTAAATATAATAAGGAGGATGAGAAATGCAATTATAGAACGAGAAGGAAGAGAGAGAAATTTAAATTCAAAACCAAAAAGATAAAGAAGAGAGAAAAGCGAATTCAAAATGGAGAAGCAGTAATGCAAATGAAGAAAGAAGACAAAATGCAAATGCAAAAAGATGAAAAGATATTTAAATTAAAAGAATTAGCAATGGAATGTAGAACACACTACACCTTTACACACAAATTCAGGTTTTGATGTTGCCAGAAATATGAGGCTAGTAACCCTTTTTAATGCAAAGGAAGCAGATCAACATTTTCCTCATTTTGATAATATTTGAAATGACCAAGAGAACATTGGAATTTATTATAAAGTGTACTTACTGGCAAATCTAGTGAAGTCTACACTTCACTCTCGGTACATAAAATTGCTAATTATTATGTAGTTAAGGAATGTATCTTAAATCATTATGAGTTTGTACCTGAGATATATCGACATAGGTTTAGGAATTGCAGAAAAAGAAACTGGTCAAACCCAAGACAAATTTGCATGGGAAGAAAATAACTACTTGATGGGTGTTGAAAAGCAAGAAGGTTGATAAAGATTATAATAAGCTCATTGATTAAAGAGTTTATGACTTGCGTCGGTAGTGATGTCAAGGCCATCCTTGACGAGAACAAGGTCGAAACTTTAGAAAATGTTGCTAGTATAGCTTGTTACAATTCCTTGACTCACACAGCTTAATTTCACAATCAATCTCCCTATCAGCAGGTTTTTGGTAAAAACAATTTCAGTGTCATACGATCACTTCCAGATCTCAATATGGAACAGCTTTTAGGAATCAAACATCTGACAAGACTCATCATAAAGTCTTATATCTTCCTATGTGCACTTATTGCAAAGAATAAATGATACATTACTTTCATTGCTACAGGATGCAAAATAAGTATCAGAAGCAAGACAAAGCCATTCCAAACTTTCTTAGTTCGAAAAGCGTATGGTTACGAGCATGTATTACTTGTTGATGCTTTTGTCAAGCCTATCCCTGTTAAAATATTAAGACATCTGATCTTCTCATAGACTTATTTGGCAAGTCATTACCTTTTTTTCTGACAAGACTTCTAGTAAAAGCGTTCTTATTCAGGGAGTAGAGTGCAGCTTTGTTAACGTTCTTCTCCAATTGCTAATTTATCACCAGACTTAGTCTCAGGATCTGTGACTGTATCAGCGATGAAGTCATTGCTCATTGAGAATAATTCATCTGTTACTATGTTATAACCTAGCTTCAGATTACGTCTTGGTTAATCCATTTGTATCTGACAAGCCTTTTCTGGATCAAAAGATTGCTCCTAATGAAGTTAAAATCCCTTGTTTATACCCGGCTTGTGAAGTTATTGAAGATATGACAAAGCGAGCCTTCCAGAATGATGTTGATCAGGAAATTATTCTTTTCGCTGACACATTTATCTGTCAATCATTCGATGAGATCACATTTGCTCTTATCATAGATTAATCAAAAGGGATTGATCACAGTGTCCACGTTTTACTACTCATGTTCTCAATTCTTGTCATGGTGACACAAGATAATCACTTGCTGTCTTACAGGTACAAGATCCTGAGCTTTCCTCTGTGTTTCAGAGGGCTATTAGCGAAACTGAAGCTACGGAGGTACCAGCTTGTCATTGTGTGATAAATGGGGTCCTTGTGAGATAAAGGAGACCACTAAAGGTATCCGATGGTGACGAGTGGTGTATGAGATAAAATAGGTTCTCCTACGTCATATCCACAGGATATTACTAGTCTAGCACATGAAACTCACTTGGCTGGTAATATAGGAGTCAGAAAGACTTATCACAAGATCTTGAATCGTTATTATTTACTGAAAATCAAAATTGATGTTTCTTAATACGATAGATCTTGTCACACTCGTAAAATGACAGAAGATGTCTAAGGTTCATCTGCAAAATATTCCAGCATTTATGCAACCATTTAGTAGAATACAAGTTGACCATAATGTGTACGAACACAATATTTACAGAGGTTATTCCTTAAAGAAATATTAAGACTAAAATCGCCTTAAAGGGTTTGATAGTTTTGTACACTTTCTCAAGTATGTCCAATTTGATAAAGAGTCAAATTTTATGTCTGAATTTTCCAAGAAGATATGTATAAATTAGGCGTCCAACAGTTTAAATCTTCTACCCATTACCCTGAAAGTCAAGGGTTTTGAAGATATTTTTCTAAACGTTTGAGAAATATTATTCCGTCGTATTACTTTTATACAGGGCGCGTTTGTGATCAGGGTGTTCCTTGGCTGTTTTAGTAGTTTGGGAATCAGTTAAAAAATCATTAGGTTTTAGTCCTCTTGAACTAGTTTTTGAATATACTGACAGTAGGAAATTAAAATTGTTATAAGGGAAACAATTCAAACAAAGATTCAGACATTAATCATATTGACTATGTCTCTGATTTATAATAAAACTTTCCATAGACTTGTGATGTAGCAAGAACTAATCTTCATTCTACTCAGTCAAGAATGCAATTACGGTATGGCAGATATACAAAGGAAACTTTTTCGGCCTGGTGATAAAGTTCTTGCTATATTGCTCATACAACAAGATACCCTTCAGACTAAGTAATACGGTCCGTAAAATATTGAAAAGAAGGTAAGTTACTTAAAGTCCGTCATTTCCACGCATGGGAGGAGAAAACAGAAATACATTTGCCCTATAAATATGATAAAGGAGTATGTTGATAGAGATAACCTTGTAATTCATTGTAAGTCATTCCGCAAATTTAGTTTAAGCTGTCCTACAAGATGAGGATATATACGATGGCGGGAAATCGGACTGAAGTGGCTTTGGTGTAACCAATATCTGGAATTTGAGAAACAATTATCAATCTTACCTGAATATTTCGCAATCTGCTGCCATAAGAAAAGAATGAACTAAAACAGCTTTTGAATATAAGCATTTGTTTCTAGATATTTCAACATGAACAAATAAAATATAAACTGACTTTGGAATTTTTGGTTCTACACTTTGTTAAACAGTATCCTTACAGGATGAATCCTTTCAAACAGGAATGTTTGAAAAAGGAAATACAATATTTATTTGAGAATTATTTCATAGAAATAAGTAAATGTAACTGGAGTTCAGTTAGCTGCTAAAAGACTTGATCTTGGTTACAAAAAGTAGTATCTGGAAATGATTATTTGACCCTCATTCTGGAACCTGTCGTAAGAATGACAAGAAAGAATGAGTTTACTTTTCAGTATCAAATTCAGAAGGGGGTTTAGCTGTTATCAAGACAAAACATCTGGTTACTTTGTGCTTGGATTAAACTCACACGTTCATAACGTGTGTATGTTTTCCTTCAGCTGCAACATAGGTATAATCACCGCCCCGATCCCTAGATTCTACTTGTTTAATACTCTAGGACGTCATGGCAACGGATCTTGGGTAACGCATTCGATCTATGTAAATGTAGTCATATTCGCACAAAACAGCATCTGTGTTCAATGAACTACAGCTTTATATATATTCAAAGTGTACCCAACCCCATCGCAGTATTCGGTCAAAGGTCTAACTTGTCGCGGAGGCAACAAATAACGGTGCATCTGGACATTAATAATAAAAATGCTAGCCTAGAATTGTGTGATATTCGGAAATATCTCAACTCCTCTGACCTTGCCATCGTCTTGTCTGCAGACACAGAAAGTCAGTTCATGGTGTGGGTTCACTAGCAAGCCAGATATACGGACGGATTAAAGTTTAATGCTACTCCAATCTTCTTATGGAGAAGTTATCCAAACATTCAGTACCCAAAAGAAAGAATCCTGAAAAAGTATCATTGTGACCAAAACATTACAATAGGCAGAGGATGAACAGCCGTGATCTTTGTACAAAATGTAGAAGTGCGGCAGTAAGTGTAATAAATGGTGTCTCTTTCAGACGGTTATGTCTATAAGCACCGGTGTGGCTGGCATTGGAATAAGGTCAAGAATCTTTATTATTCATTTTCGTCCGATTTTTATGGCTGGAAATTGTATCGACATGAAATATAAAAAGGACGATGAATATTGAGTCTTGGCCAAATGAAATATCTACACTCTCAGACCACATATCTAAGGCATTGCCTGACAACAATACCTCTGAAGAGGAGTTCGAACTTTATCCTAAACGGAGTGGCAAGGCATGCAGCTGAGAAAATTGAAATACGGGCTGCATCGCACAAAGCATGCTCATCATTTTAATTAAGGAAGTGGCAGAAAACAAAATAATAGTCCAAGGAAGATTCCGAGACACCGACAAGATCACGAAAAATATAGCAAAAAAATGGATCACGTTTGTGATGTTTGTTTGGATGACGGGAACCTTAGGAACGATAAAACATGCAAAGCATCATAACATCAATGCCGGTTCCTGGCGCACCCAACAAGGATACGATGAGGGTATCCAAGAACAAGACCGTGCCGACCGGAACAACCGGCCTAGAAAATTTCTACCTACCGTTCCATTTAAATATTGATTTTAAATAAAATAAAAATCAGAAGATGGGTCTGCCTTTGTGGATAGATATTTACGACGAGTATGTTGAAGAAAGCTATATGCACAAATGCGTCTACAAGGATTTACAGCAAAACCAAGACCAAACAAAGTGTTATTCATTAATACAAACATAAATATTGCGAAATCAAGGCAATATAGTTCTAAATCGCAGTCATGTAGATTTGCAAACAAATATGGATACCTTAGTGCGCTACATTTATGTCGAAGAAAAATATCAAAGAAAAAGTTAGACTTAATGATATTGTGTTAAGCCTTATTTCTCCACATTATGTACCTTTTAACAGTACCATCTTTAAACGAATGTCCGCACCTGTCTTCGATGAATAGAAAAAGATTGTCAAGTAGCTTTATGAGTCAAAACGACAACAACAGGTGAATAAAACCCCATCTTTGATCTTGCCTCCTGCATTGGATCTCGATCGGCATTTAACACAACGTTTTCAATCTGCTAACATTCGTTCCAACGGGCCCCCAAATGGCTGTTAGTTGTCTTCGTTCCGACAACCTAAATCCTCCAACCGGCTGACAGTAGTTCCACGGTGTCCCAAACCAGCTCCGAGCCCAGGCTAACTTGGATGGAAAAGAAAACAACATATTTTACAACTACTCGCCTTGCTGACCCCATTGCGCATGACAAATTTGTATGCGCCACGAGAAACGTAAAGGAACACTGCACCAAAACATGCCCCGGACCCCATGTTCTGCTTGCGAAATCGGACTGGTGGTCTAGGAAAAACGTCTGCCTAGTATGCAATAAATATTGTCGTCAAGCTACTTTAACAAGGGTTGATATGACAGTTCCCAAGAAAACAATTATGTATGTGCCACTGGTCTTATTATAATCTAGTCGCAAACGCGACGCTGGCATCTCGAATCATCCAATATCACGCACATAATTATTCTTTGAAATATATGTATTCTTATGATGAAGATACGATGATGTCTTTAACTTGATATAGGAAACACGTTGTGTGAGACTTACTTAATTAACGGCACCACAGTACTTTCAGTAATTTGAGTTTTCTTGGTTTTCTCGAAAACAAATTGCCGTGTTAATCACAAACGATTAGCAAATTAACGTAAAGCTTCAATAGTTAAATCAAATGCAAACATTACATGTTAATATGTAGACGTTGAAAAGTATCAGGAACGAATCCGTTTAAATATGTTGCGTTATACTCAGCATAATACATACTTAAGACATAGTATTGGCAATTGGCCACGTCCATTTACTAATGAGCTTCGGTTCATGGTTAAACATATTTTATGGCTATCGAGGGTAATTATATGCCTGTCCTGTTATTGTATACCTGTTACGTCATAATTAATTTAAATAACAATTGCATCAAAATTGCATTTGCTTGACCTTTTGCCTCCATTATTGAGTTTAATTCCGCTCCTGTTTTTTATCCTACTTTAAAATTGCCGCTATAAATTTTCCCATGTCTACGGGTAGAACAAATAATCTTTATTAGAGTACAATCAACCTCAACGGACTGAAATCAGGTTCGTAATTTTCTATCCTCTTTTTTATTAACATTATTCGCTATAATATTATTATGTCATTTGTAAGTCCCATTTCACAGAGCATTTGCTCTTGGCCTAATTATGATCCATTATAAACACAATCTGAGGTGTTATCCACCCTGATCATAATTAGGACACTTATAGCAAAAACATGGGAATAATTTTATCTCAGTGCTAAAGAAAAAAGACTTTCTGGACGTAGGATGGTTTTGTTTTATTTTATTATTACTTTTCTCTCTTTACCCTTGCCATTCCATCAAACTTTCCCACAGTATTTGATGCACCTACACAAAATCCCAAATATTATAATCTGTGTTATTGTTTGTCTTATGTATATTTTCACAAAACTCTTAGTTCTTATTTATTTACTTTCTTTGTGAATTGTAGGCCCCAGTTGCTCTTGGCATATTATTTAGCTATTATAATATTGTGTTCTAGCATTTTTTTATATTTTTCGATTCTGTTTCTTCTATCTTTATCTGAATTACTAAAATATTTTGTAAAGTCTCTATTATGTGCTTATATCTCTTTTAAATCCTGTTCTATATGTTTTGTCCGTAAATGATGCTAATGTATTATATCAAGTATATTTTAAACCATCTTGCTCTGAATACCTTTCTTTTGCAAACAGAATAAAAAGACCCATTTCATGTAATGTAGATGCTGCTAATCTTTACAAACGTTCTTTTCTTTGGACTGTTTTCTTTAGTTTTAGTTCTACTCATTCCGTATTTTCTATATACTTTATTTGCAGCTCATTCAAGAAAAAATCAGACAGGGGTCTTATTACTCTTTCTCTGTTTGCGTTTTTTGGTCATTGGTATTCAAGTCATTTTCCTAGTCTCCTAGTTAGTCCAAGATGAAAAATGTATAATTTCTCAAGTCATTTTGCACATCAGGCAAGTGTTTTGGAGTCAGTCTTGTTCGTCTAAGCCATTGCTTTAAGGCTGTTGTATACAATATTCCATCCTATATTCTTTCTCTATTATGATCTAAAATGTTCCAAGTCTGCATGTAGTTTTGTAATATGTCTAATTTTAATTTCTATTCTATTAGTTCTTTATTATCTTCGTAAAGAATTTGCAAATGGAGATACTAGTCTTTTTCCGGAAATGCTAAAAGATCTACAATATGGGTACAAATGTCCTTATAAATGTCACATGATATTATCTGGCAGATAAAGTAGTTGTAGATCTGAAATCTATTGTTTTTTATCCCTCAAGATGGGTAATCAATTCCATTAGGTTTATAATTATCAATTAAATTGGTTGAAGGCTCGACTTTTTATTAATAATAATTTGTAACCAGTATTTCGTGTCAGTTTTATCGAAAATTCCAGCAAAGACTTGGGTAATATTGAAAACCATAACAATGTTATATTTTCTGCTTGAAAATTAATTGTCAATCTGATCATTGGTTGCTTATAAATAGCGTAACACTGCTTTTTATTGTGATATTGTAAGTTTAGGTGTTATATATTTGCCATGCAATAAATGTAATACAAAATTACGGGCCATTATATAGGATTTACCTTGTAAGTTGTACATGGCATCTATATAGATTAAATTCTGAAACAATATCCTCCAACCATAAAATACAAAGTTCTAAGGAGTCATAGTTTTAAACAGTTACGTTCTTTTATGAAGTTGTCTCTGTAACATATCTCAGATAATACACTAGTGTTGCAGGCAAGCTCTGTTTTTCGTTTAATCTTGTATTTTGTTTTAAAATGTAAGATATAATCTATTGTACTTATGTCTGTTATTCGGCATATATAGTATGCATTTTTAAGCACCAAACAAATTTCAGATAGTTTTTGCTTTAGCATGTTAGCAGAAATTGTAAATTGTATTGCATCTATTTAACCACCGTGTGTAATTTAGAAATAACAGACTTTGTAAACCAAAGGTAGAGGAACAAGTATTGTCTTACAAAGCGGGTTTGTGGTCAAAAAGTAAAAAACACCTGGAGAGTCAAGAGTTACCTTAGGTAGTCAGCTTCCTTTTCAAAAGGTAAAGTTATAACTCTTTAGAGAATAGTATTTGAAGAAGTAGTTTTTTTGTGCGAGAAATAAACCTTAAAAAGCAGAGAAAACGAATTTTGGAAAATCTAATCGCATTGAGTTAGGTTTCTGAAATTGTTTAATAGGTAATATTACACTCCCAGAAGAGTGTTGTTTGAGGGAAACGTGTTGGTGATCAATTTGTTACTTTCTAAAGGAGAACTTTTAATGATGTAAATTGCTTTTTTGTAAATAAAAAACATGTTAGGGTTCATTAAAGTTGCAGATAGTAGTATTCAAAGACCTTCAAGACTACCTTTTGAAACGGTCGCGAGATTGGTGAGGGATTAATGTTTGAGTCAGTTTTTATTCGTAAGAAAATACAAATGGTGGATGGTCACATCTTCGTGAACTATTGTGTTTAAAATGCAGATGGTAGTGTTCATTTCTCTATACGGCTACAGTTTAATGCAGATTATAAATTAATTTAGTAGGAGGAGTCATATGTCTGAGCCAAATATAAATATATACGAAATTTCAACTTGGGTAAAAATACTTGATGTAAGTGGCTTTTGTATTTGTATCATTATTATTTTAGTTTCGCCCTTTCTGTAAGACAAATAGAGGAAACACGAAGATAAATGTTGACCTACATGTTGTGAATATTCATGAGAACCCTGATTCACTCATTAAATATGTATTGCAGTGCATGCATCATGCATGCATAGTACTGAAAAATTATCTCACACGTATATGCTCTGTGTGCAATGGACGATACATGCTTCAGTATTGAACCAGGTCCTAATAACTATTTCCATCACAGTTGGTTCGACCTATACACCATGATGAGAGAATATGTACTTTGTCTGGGACAGTTGAACACAGTCGTCTAGAGTAGTCCTAATTAATGGGCAAAATTTGCATTTTGACCAATTAATGACATACATTATATCTTAAGTCTGACCTTTATTGTCATTATTAAGGTAGATAGTCAAACTAAAAGGAAACCATGAGTGCATGGTTGTGCAAACAAGTACACACGTATATTGTGCAATGTGTCTGTTATTTACATCAAGTAAGAACAGAAATAGTCATGGAAATAGATATAGATGTGTCAACAGCAAAATGATTTCATAATATTTAATGGGCTCTTGATTTGCCATCGATTGTAACATTTACACTACTTAGCACTTGCAAAGTATTAAAACCCATTTTCCCTGTTATGAGATAACAGTTCAAGCAAACATCTCTGTATGCAAGTTTTACTTCAAATCCGTCAATGGAAGGTCAAGCAAATTGATTGTTTAAAATCCATATTAAGCAACAAAGGACATCCGAGATAAGTTTAAAATAATGAGACTATCAAGTGGTACTACAATGGTAGAATGTTAACGTCAGTCATAAAAGGCTAAGGTGATGGCAATATCTAAACATGGCTATGCAAAGTTAGGTTGATTTGGTAAACGTTTCTAACTGTACAACTGACATTCTCCAGGTTTTGTGACTTTGCAGTACGTTTGGCTAGTAAACGTAAATAAAAACGTTCTATTAGAACCATTTTGTACTTATAGATGTAACTTTGCTATGCGAAGAGAGTTTTCGATACAAAGAGAAACATGGAAGTTGTCATGTCACAAACTAAAACAGGCATTCCCACTGCAACCAATTTTGTAAAGTAACTCTGATCTTCTCTTGAGTTATATCGTTGACCATAAAGTTATTAGCGGGAAACAATGTGAGAAGTTAAGAGTATCATATGTATCTCATGAGGTCATAATTTGTGACTTTTCTCTTGCCGAACAGAGTTTACTGTCCCTGGCACATCTGTAGTTAGACTACCATGCAGATATATTGATAGAATACCACGTGTAGTTAGATTACCATGGAGATATATTGATAGATTGCCACGACAAAAGAAAAGAGTAAGCAGATATTTATAATCGAATTATAGCATCGTTTAAAATGAGAAATGTTGTTGCCTGTAACACAGTATCTAGATAAATGCCGAATGGTAGCAATTTAATTGGAGTCTGCAATTTTCCTGATCTTATGCCCTCGTGAGTAAATATCCATAATTCACCTACAGTTGCCAAATGTGGTGAATGTACGTAGAGACACATTCAGTTCTGTTTTTATGCTTAAAGAAATACCCCTTAAACAATATGATCAACTTTAGTGTTTACGTAAATCAAATAATCTCCTTGTGCACTGCATGTCCGGACTGGGCGTTCGAAGCCACATCTTTGGAGGAAAATTACAGTCGGCTGTCAGACATCTATATGGACATGTCTTACTGGGAAATGCTAGTTATATACTTTTGACTGACTGCACATATTTAAAGGTCAGACAGCTTTCCTTTATAATGTTCACATGAGCCGTAACTGTTTAATAAATTCAGGCTTCGAGTGAGCATTGCGTGTCGCTGTGTTCATTTGCGATGAAACACGACGTACTTTCTTACTCCTAAATAGTATTTTCCTCTCGATATTGCAGTTATATAATATCAGAAAAGCAGAAATAAGAAGAAAGCAGTGCGCCACAAACAAATCCTGGACATTGGTTTGAAGGCACTTAATTTCAAATGACTTTCTAATTTTGGTAAGGCGACCTTACTGGAACGAATAATACGTACATAATATATTATGGCTATACACTCAATGTGTAATTCTGACAATGACATGGATAACGGAGCCAGTCAAAGTCGACTGGGACAAGAGCTAAACACGAGCACTGAACAATCACCGATGATGACATCCAAATTGTATTTAAGAAAAGGAAAGGATGTATTTTTTGATCCTATCTTTTGTACTGGCGATGTCAGCTATGCTTATTTCCTCAAACGTTATAACTATAGGCAGAAAATACTTTGTTCCTGGTGGTATGATGCAAATTTTGATTTGCATTCTATCGTTCTCAGGCATCATCTACCTTGTTTTAATGCTTATTAATAACGCCCGTGAAGGACGCAGTAGATATAGACCTCGCAATTCTGACCATAACGGCAATGGGCACTCATTTCGAGCTACAGTAAAGACTGTCGTGTTGTACATCTTCGCGTTTGGAACACTTTGCCATTTTATTCTGAAGCTTGTTAAGATATCGGATTGTAGTCGAAACGGTGACACCAATGAAAGATTTGCCTTGGTAATGTATTTGTCTTTGGCCCTATTCAGCGTTGTTCAGCTGTTACTTTTTTGGGAAATATAACGGGAAAAGTGCACTAGCTTTCTATCTCACATTCCCATTATTTTCGTTGTCTGCGCAAATATCAGCGTTGGATTTAGTATTTTAATGCAAGAAACTGTTAAAGTTTTAGATGAATTAGGATCTAATGACAATCACCAGCAAGTATTAAATATTTCTGGAATGTTATCAGACAACACTCGATGTGACAATTGAAGTTTATTGAGGTATATTGAGCCAGTGAGTAATTTCCTGTATCCTTTTGTAATAGCATTTTCAGTCTTGGCAACTGAATTTCTGTGGTTCATTTGGGCAATACCATTTCCACATGGAGAATTTGCTGAGCTTGCAGACCTCTCCCATCAGATATATAAGACCAAATGCCACTACTGAATGGCACCAGAGATTCCACGTATACCAAGATGGCAAAATATAGAGTTACTTTGATAAGGTCATTAATAATTTATGTTTCAGCTGTAATAATAACATTTATTGCTTGTTTTAAAGAAGGCATACCGCTCCTGCATACCACATTTATAATGATGGAACTAATATTTTCGGTTTTGCTATTCTGTTCGTGGGAGATTGCACTTTTGCTAGCAGTATCAGAAGAACACACCAGAAGGACACGTCTATTTTAGGAAATTCTTTGTCGTTCTTTTTGAACGTTTTATTAGCGTTTCTGTATACCATATTTTCTCCATTATATCATCCATAACACTTTTATGTAACAAAGATAAAACTGCATCATATTCGTTAATTTATCTTGAACTCTTCATTGATATATTCCATCTCCTGGATGCTTACCTTCAGACCCTGTTTTGGGGTCAATGCTCAAGGATCTCTTTTTTAGAATTTCGTCAGCGACAATTA
The DNA here is from genome assembly GCA_016617855.1 of Megalonaias nervosa. Taxonomy (NCBI): domain Eukaryota; kingdom Metazoa; phylum Mollusca; class Bivalvia; order Unionida; family Unionidae; genus Megalonaias; species Megalonaias nervosa. The sequence continues at coordinate 35,962 of JAECUM010033209.1, forward strand.
TTAATTCTAAGAATGTATGTTTTCGTTTCCGTATCAAATGGCAGTATGTGGATTGAAAATAGTTTCTTCCCTTCCCAAAGATAGACAATGATCACTTGTTAATGTAATAGATTCTGAATGTTACGGTCTGATAGGCTGAGTACTTATGAGCAAACCTTTATTCCCTTTCTGCTTATATTTCAGGTTGGAATCAGTCATTAGGTCTTTAGCAATTCTAAAGAGAATCTGAGAGAATATGGTGATAAAATATAATAATTGATATAATGTAACATTTACAACTGAGAGGTCTTCGAGATTATTACGTAAACAAATACATTTGGTATACAACGAGTATTTGAAGAATTTAAGAACGTGTGTATACAAAAAAGGTAACTTATTAGCACCAAGATGAATAGATGATGCTAGCTTGAAGTTAATTGTTGTTGATATAGATCGATTAAAATTAGTTTCTTCAGTATTGAATCCGGCAAACAGAGTGGGATAGCAATGGTCCCGAATACATTTGCAAAATCTAACCCTGATTTAAGACAAATGAAAATCATAAACTGCTGAATTTTGATGAGTATGATACATCAAATCAATAGATTACATATGATTATAATTTGGTTTTCGTGTAAATGAAACGATACTTTTGAAATAGACATGTTAAACTGATAGATAATAATATTGCTAATTTTATTTCAATTCTATAACCATAGTGTTGGATTCCGACAGGTCTAGTTAAAACAGAAAAAAGAGAATTATAGTAAGGCATGTTTAAAACAAATTGATTCAGCTACTGTATATCGATCTTTCTACAGTTCCAAACATGGTAGACTTTCTTTACTACACTGTTTCCTATGAATCTAACAAGAGTTGACAACTTTTAAATATGTTGCCTATGGACAATTGATTACCACTATCCAATATGGACATTAAAGTAAATAGTTTGCTGTTAAACAAAAGGAAATAGATCCACCAGACGCTTCCTTCATGTTTACCTGTCGATGTGTAAATCTTTTAAAAAAATATGTCATTTATACGTTCTCTTTTATTATGTTTCCTTTTCTAGTGTATTTCCTAGTATTGTGTCTTTTTGAAGCCTACGGACCGACATTGTCTATATATTCTCGTTCCAGAATAGAATTTTATTCCCCGCTCGGCATCCGAATTTGCTGAGTTCATCATTCGTGTTATACTTTAGCAATAGAACCACTAAAGTGTCACTATACTTTACTGCTGGGTTCAACTAATCCCAAACTTGCAAAAATTAAAAATATAAGACTGAGACATTTTATGAAAACTAGTATAAAGTAGTATAATTCTCATCTGCATCTGTTCTGCTA
>JAECUM010033211.1:0-60684 GCA_016617855.1 Megalonaias nervosa
CAACAGTCCAAATAAATTAGACTAGTTTATGCCATCGATCTTACTCAACCCAGTTTTAGAGACGTTTTCATTATTTATCGAATAGAATAAAGTTTATTCCTACAGTAACACAAGTCCAGCATTCTTTTCAGCAACCTTCAAAAGCATACTGAATTAGGCAACGGTTGCCACGTGAAGATTGCAGACCATCAGCGTTGGCATCTAATCTGAACAGTGAAATCTGTGAAACTACTTGCAAAATCACTGTCGACCAATTCTCTAAAACAAAAGGAGATAAAAATTATTGGCACTGAAATGAAGGAAATCAAACGTAAACACATTTTTGTATCCCGAAAAAAGATTACACATCAGCTCAAGGCATTTGGCATCACGTATTAGTAGTATTCTTCCTCAGTGAACAGCAGCTCCCATAATTAATTACAATAAGTATCTTTCGTTTAAATCTATATAATGAAAAACATAACCAGTCACGTACTTTGATCTTGAGAACTGTATCATTTCTTGAGATTTGCGATATCAAGGTTTTAGCCCATCGTGAGATCCACTAATATCACATACACACCAGAGATAACAGGTCTTCCGACCTGTACAACAGTAATAATGCGTTGTCATACTTTATAGGGTGGACAATCGACCCGAGATGAAATGTGTCTGAGCTTTCTACTCTACTACCCAAAAGTCGCGCTCAGATAGATTTTCTGTTTGTTTTAAATCGTGCTAGTCGTACGTGAAGATCACTCTAACATTTTTTTACATACTAACCCAGCCGCCAGACAGAAAAGCTTATTCTAGTTTCTGAATTCCCCTATACCATTTGTTTCTTCATTTTGGTTTGACATGCTTGCAAAATATTGTCATGAGAACGTCTACAAAATATCATGACATTTATTGCATTGTAATGCAGGTTAAAAAAGCTGTCATAGGAAATGCTTTCATGTCTCGAATATATGTTATAGATGTGTTTATAATTTTTCCATTCCAGACATTGATGTATAACTTCCATGAAAACCCACCGGAGCATGTCTACGTTCCACCAAAATCATCACCGTGCCCTCAGGGATAAAGAGAAAATCTCATTAATACATATTCTTGTGTATTCTATTTTATCAAAGATACAAGAATTAACTGAACTTAGAGAAACAAAACGTGTCATTTAAATCTGAGACGCCATATACTTTATATAGTATGGGGTTCTGTTTTCATATATATATATATATATATATATATATATATATATATATATATATATAGATAGATAGATAGATAGATAGATAGATAGATAGATAGATATACCACTGTTTCATTTTGTTAAAGAGAACCATGCTTTCTGAAAGGTAATATATATTATGACATATGATGCTATTAGAAATTGCTGAGTACAAGATAATCCTTTGAATTCTTCCCATTAAAATAATCCTGGAGCTATCCATATCGACGTTGGATTTTATATTTAAAGACTAATTCGCTTTGTTGAAAAATATCCAAATGAATCAAGGATTGTCTGGATAAAAACAAATTAAAGTACGTTATTTGCATAGGAAATACTTTAAATTCACATCGTATATCTGAAGTTGGGGGGACACTAAAGTTTAAATGACAATTAACTGCATGATTCTTATATTACTATTAAGCAATAACTTTGCGACACAAATATGAAATCTGACTGACGAACAAAATTTTATAGATTCATTCTCTTTCAAGTATGACGCAAAAAATGCATTCAAGATTCCAAGTATAAATGGTGGAAAGTTATCTCTTGGTAAAAACTATTTTTTTTTTTAAATTCCATCGTTCATGAAGAGACTTTTATTATATGGTTATCTACAATTTAGGGTAAATCAATTGTTGTGTACATGGTGTTTTGCTGCCATTGTCTCGGATCAAAAATCTAATTATAAAGTGATCACGAACGCTTTATCTAACACCCAACATCACTCCCCATCCTCTTCCTTCCTACATAGATGAAATACAAAAATTGATTGTAGATTTGCCAGCGATCAGAATACAGGAATACTCAGTCTTTTCAATTACACTTCAAACGTGTTTCAAAATAACACTTGTCGTTTCAGTCTTGGTAAATAGCAATACTAGTTGCTGTGGTATTGGAAACCAAACAAACACTACTCTTGCAAACTATTAACGCAAATTTACAAATTCTTATCACACTGTATTATCAAAATTAAGCTTAGATACTAATACTAGATGTAAAATGTTCCGAGCAAAATTGGCGATAGTGTTCCATATTAAACTCAAATACTTCCGAATCCACGTGAAATTAGTTTAGTTATTTGCACCAACGATCACGATATTGCACACTACAAGAACCTCTCTTTGCTATTTCCCAAACACCTTAATCGGAATAATATTTCGTAACCAAGCACAGATAGAATTGCTGCCTTTGTGAATAATTTGGTAAATGACCAGGTGCTTTTCAAATGCTCCTATCTGAACTGTCGTAAAATATTAGCTAACTAACCTTCTCTGTAACAGAGGCGGATCATGAATTTTCCTCTGGAACTACTGTTTCCTTCCTATCAGTTACAAGGTAAAAGAATTAAACAAACAACTTGAATTGTATACTAGGGCAACGTAAACGAGACTACTATCAAATTTTGCAGATTATATAAAGAATCTTACATGGCGGAAGAAAGACAAATCTCATTATAAATATCAGCGTAGTTTTTCATAAAAAAAGACATTATCTCAAATATAATAAGAGATCCATCTGGAATCCATTGTTTATTTGGCGATTATGGGGAATTGGTGTTGGAAATATTTCTCAACCTGTGTAATTAACCTGTTCCTAGGAGCAGACATTCTAATGTGCAACATTGTCGAGACTTTATGACAGCATGCTTAGTTTCGTACAATGGACCTACCTAATTTCTTAACATAGGGAATTAAATGATATTGGTTATATGCGTTTAGCAATTTGAGATGTTAATAATTATTTGTATTGCGTAGTTTAGATGGTTTTCATGTATTGAATTGCGTGACCTACCAATATTCGGCTCATAAAGGCTTACCGAGAAATCATGCACATGTGCAAAAAGAACAACCACTCAGGTGTTAAATTATTAAAATTCGTGATGTGTGATCATTAGAGATTGAATAAATTTACTGTAGTATTGGCTCGGTTTAAAGACATTTCAACTGAGAACGGCCGTTGTCTTGAGGTTATTGGAAATAAGGGAAAACTTGGACTATCAAACCACTCTCAGGAAGGTGTTTGATTCGCTCGATATGAGATCCTTTGCGTGAAAAATATATTCGTTCTTAGCCGAGACTGGCACCGTCAATACTTATATATTGGTATCACTATAGAGAGTAATCGAGGCACAATAGGTCGGAATTACCATGACTAATACAACTCTAATGCTAGTGCAATGAATTTAAGTTTGAATATTTCGTTCTCAAGAAATAAGACAAGTGGAAGTTCCAGTAAAATCAAACTGATGATTCGAGAAGATACTGTACATTTCTGTCGTGCCGTTTAACCAGAATCGGTTAAGATTTTTGTTTGCAATCATGAAAACAAAACGTTTTGAAGTATCATCTGGACTTTATATGTAGTTTAACTTTAAAACAAGTCTTATCAAAGAAAAGATATGTCGGTAAAGAATCATTTGTACAAGAACGAGACAGTATGCGGCATACTTAGCTGTGTAATGCAAGCAAGCCCACATAATTGATTTGTCTAGTTGAGAAGGGGGTCATTTTCTCCCTCCTCTGCTCTATTTTCAATCGATCTAAATCCGTGTCCCCATGAGGAAAACTGCTCTTAGAGTAACCTAGTGCGATTTTAATTCTTACCGGTACAGTATCCTCCCCACATCATCTTTCTGGTACGACTGTACGGGTAGGATGTAAATACTAAATCAGTTCAAACTGTGAAGGTAAGACATATTCAATTATCGATTAGGCCAACAGGACAGTTATGTTAATACACAAAGGAAACCAAGCAAAGAATAAAATTAAAAAGGAAACCATCAATGAAGCAATGAAATTACGTTATACTTGGTAATATCAAAAAATCACCGGGGCATGTATCCCTTTCAAGCAGTAAATAATGATGACGTTCGACCATCTACGTCTCAAGTTTCGTTCTTAAAAATCATGCTTACTAGTATTTGCTAATAAAATTATATTTACTTGTATTCGCAAAAGAAATTAACGAATGCACTTCTTCGCTATGTTCTCAGAAGATTAGTAAAGTTATTTGTTTGTATGGCAGACAAGGCATAGTCAGTATATGGCGGGGAAAAATCTAAAATGGAAGAAGCCGACATTGTCTGATAGGTGGGTGGGTAGTGGGTTTACATTTCGTTTGCCAGTGGACAGTGATCTCTCTGCTGCCCTTTCTGATAATATGACTGATCCTCTTCCTTTATTGTAAAAGTTATTGAAGAATCCTTAGTCAAACCTTTGACCAAAATCCCAGCTCCATTTCCGCACCTGTGTATTCTCCAGAAACCACTATAACCTTTGTTATACATTATTACAGCGCTTAGATGTTAAAATGCTCCAATTTCCGTAATTAGTAAATTAGTTTCTTAACAAATTACTAAATGAACATTGAATGTATTATAAAATTAATGAGAAATAATAATATATGTAAAATGTTCTCATAATTCGATTATGTAATATTAAGCATTTCAGGTTTCCCATCTTTCCGAACGAAACTCGTTATGTGATGTTCTGCTGGTTTCATCTGAACGCTGAAAGACTCATAAAATCAAATGCACACAACAAGGTCACACAAGCAGGTGTCGTTCTCCACCTTCGATGCTTATTGTTGAAACTCAGACAGAGTGGACTTCGGTTTATACAACTGAACAGTATATGGTAGCCAGAAATATTTTTTTAATAATGGATGCAGACTCCGTGAAGATGTGCAAATTAGGAAAAGTGGTGTAAAAAAGGCAAATGGGGATAAAATCGGAAAGATGCTCTTAGCTTCTGTTTGTGAGGAGGATAAACAATGATGATTGTTTCTTAATCATTAATAGACAAACATTGTCGTAATTTTAAATTATATAGTAATTTAGTGATGTCTTCATTAGGAGAGTGATGTAAATTTACGTGTAGTCCTCATTGCACTCGGTCAAATGAAGCTAATCTCATTCGGTACATGGGTGACATATAGAAATGTTGACAAAGTTGCTGATACGATTTTAATTGCCGTTACATCTTATTGATAGGTATTCCAGACTATGACCAAAACACTTAATAAAATGGTACAAGCAGTTTCCTTGCTTGGCGCTCAGCATTAAGAGATTTGTGTTAGGGCTCGTCGGTATGGTGTCTAATGGGCTGGTCGGAAATGCTATTGCTGTGCAATGATAGTTAGACGCGAACGATCACAAGCTGTGTAAAATCAAACTGGTCGCTATGATTCCACACCATAAGCATGTACCATTCAGAGAAAGATTGGATGATCAAAACCAGTTTTGAAGAACAGTTGTTTCTGGTATAGACTGTAATTGGTAAATTCACAAATACTAAATCGGTTCATTTGGTTCGTAGACTGATCCATGTGAAACTTAACACATGCACTGACATGAAAAAGAGAAGGCGTCGTTCTCCCATTGTTGATGTCATCTCGCTTGATCAAACTTGGGTACGTTTTTTTGCCCATCATATAATGCAAATACTATGTTAAGTAGGGAAATAATATGTGGTCGGATGCAGACTTTGATGTGGTTTCACGGTGGTGACATTTGTCTATGATAGGGTGCAACTCATAAAAAGTTTTAATGAATATTCTGAACGCATTGTTGAGGAAACTTATGATAACGCAATTTCGTTTAAAGTTTTAATGAATATCTGCGCCGGAGTGGTGTTCGTAAATCCTCATATGCACTGAAATCTAATCTTGGTAAGGGTCATATAGAAATGGACAGTTGTGGCCACTCTGATGTATTAATACCAACTCGAAGCCATCTTGGAATCATTGCATTAGCACGCGAAATCGCCAGGTCGCTGACCACACCACCAAGCATGTAAACCACTCAGTGATTGATTCCCCAACGTTGACATAGAATTAATTCACAAATTCACCCCGGTAACATTGGTCGTAGATTATGTGAAACTAACACTGACTGGATGAAAAAGAAAAAACCCATCTCGATTGATATTCAACAAGGTCGCTTTTTGCCCATGCAATAATTCTTGTCGGGGTTGTAGTGGCGGGATAACTTTGTTGGTTTCACGATCGTGAAGGACATTTTCTATGAAGGGTGAGTACTCTAAAGTTCCATCTATTGAAATCATCAGAAACTTATTAAAATTATAATTAGAACTGAACAGAAGGTAAACTGCCTTATTTATAACTTAAACCCCAATTTCATTAAAACAACCATGAAATACAACTCTAGATCTATATCTAAAGCTTCTCTGATCGCTAGGCGAAATCATCCATTCAGTCCCATCAGTAATCGACACACGGTGGCCTTACTAGATTTTACAATACGAAAACGTACATCTAAGAACGTAAACTGGTAATGTGTAATTGCAATGTCAGAATCTGCCCCTCCCCCCTCCCAACGCAGAGCTATATTTTATAAAGATCCAAATTCTTTCACTTAGTTATTATGTACCTGATTGTGCAATATAGAACCTTATTGGCGAAGTAAATCGTAGTTTTTCACATGTGAAAAATATATCCTTATATTTGCAAATACGAAAATATTAGATTTCCTAGCATGCCATGCGACGCCTGATTCTATGTGACTACAGACGTTATATTTGTAGCAATAGAAGCGACATGGTGAGCTAAGAAAAATAGTAAAAGCTCGATTACATTTCAGACAGTGTCCCCATGTAGTCAAATAATCTAAAGGACTCGCCTTTATCGACAACTGCTATCTCACCTCTGTCCATTTTGGTTCGAGACTTAGGGATTGGTTAAAGTGGGTATGTGAGAAAGCTGCCAGTAGCCTCTCGTGGGTCGGTGATTCTTAACGGGATTTTCCCGGGATCCTCCTCCCCTAGTTATACTGACTTCCATGTACAGCCTATCTTGCACTGAGATGTGGCATTAAAACCGAAAACAACAGCAAGAATATTTCAGACGTGGAAATTAATTTTTGCTGAAGAAATTTGACTGACGCCGTTCGCGTCTCAAAGTTGTTTCCCTTATTTCCTTGACAAGAATGATACCCCCGCTGTGATGGATTACTGAATCTGACTTGTTCTGTGGTCAGATATGATCAAATAGTTTAGAAAATGTCAAAAATGTAGTTTACTGTGAGAGATTACGTCATCACCATTCTATCGCTCTCTGAAATCACTGACACTTATTTGTTCAGCCTACGGAAGTGAGGTGTATTTACTCACAGGGGTGGGGTTTTGTAAGGAAAAGTGAGTATAATCTTGCAAGATTCGATGCTGGAGCAAGGTCGCTATATAATTAAACAAAATATTTCTTTTCCTGCGTGAACACTGGATACACTTCATCTTGTGGTACCGAACAAAATGATATGTATAAAATCGTAGCTTAGCTACAGGTTAAAAATAGCACGTGTTTTCTATCACACGTTGTCCAGTATTAATGTAGGAAAGGAAAATATCCTCTGTATACTTTCAGTCTTACGAAGTCGAATTACGTATGTTTTTATTTATAGCATTATTCATTACAAAATGTAAATATGACATGATCACATTCCCCCACCCATCCCCACCCCGGTTTTGCAACTGAACATTACGTTAAAGTAGCTTGTAACTCTGTTACGCCTTAGAAATCTGCGAGTGTTGGAAAAATAAAAACCAGTGGGTTCTTATATGAAATTTTAAAATTGCCTCGCCAGTCGTTTTATTGGAATAATAGTAATTGTCACGATCCGGTTGCAGTATTATGAATAATACGGCAGGCAGATGTGTATTGTAATTTTCAAATCCCCAGTCAGCTTAACCCGACTCTCTAAGCACATATGATAACTCAAGACTCAATAGATATAAACAAATAAAACGTAACGACCGTGCTAAAAACATAATAAAATTTCTTAATCTCTACTCAATAATTTTTCATAGTATTTGAGGAAGTTGTTAGAGCTCCCATTTAACATATTAGCTCATCATACAAAAGTATATTTGTGAGAGTGTCTATCCTTTATGGCCCGTTCCTAAACTCATATGCTTCATCTTTTCTGCCCACTATTATTTCCTTCTTCCCACTTCTATTTCCTCTCCTTCCACTTCAGCTTTTCTTCCCCATTCCATTCCCGGGCCGATCTTCTGCTGGCACCCTAAAAACTTCCTGTGGGGCTAAGACAAGGGACATAACCTTTTGCTCCCCTGGCCAGGATACGAACTTTCTACAAGAAGCTCTCAAATTTCAAATTCAAAGTTCTTGAATGGGTGAATCCAATCAATGATTACTTGGAGTGGCATCTCCTTTAAATCTGCTTCCACCCAAATCGGTTCCTTGTACCAATAAGATGACGATGTCTCTCCGAATTCTCTAATGCAATGCCGAATTGAATGGAGACGCTTCCTACGAATGCTCAAGTTTCCAGTTTTCATTTGTAAACTCTGCCCCCTTTTACATTTGTTGCTAAGCCTTTAGTCTACTTAATCCAACTGGTTCACTCGCATCGTTTTGCAACTGTTGTCAGCGAATCGAGGTTCATAGCACCGGATGTAAAAGAACCCCGTCACTGCCTCTGACATTAACTACGCTACGAAAGTAGCAAACCGATCATAATGCAAATTCTTCAAATAAGGAAACATTTTGAGAAATTTCTTGCGACCGGTGCGGGGTCTTATTGAGGGAGAGTTCGTAAGGAGATTTTGTTAGATTCCTGAACACACCAGAATAAATATGTCATGAAGGAAAGAATATACTGGAATGGTACATTCCAGCATGCTTACCAGACCGGTAATTTCTCCACAAGCAAAGCATATAGCTAAAACACAACATGACTAGCACACTACACCTTCCATTTTTATCAAGTGTATGCCATTTCTATATATAGATTGGATGTTATCAAAATAAATGATAGCTACTCATTCAAACGGGTATTTGGGTTACCGTATTAGCAAACGAAAAACGTCATGTTTCAGCCCATCTGGTTGACAGTTGTCGTATAGTGATTTGAGTAAAGTTGTTATAAAATAACTGCATCTAAAAATGTCCATAAGTTAGAGCACGACATTTTTATTTATTTCAGCAAATCATCAGTGTTCTGACAAAAATGTTTGTTATTTCTACCCAACACTTAAGCATTCTAATGGCCGGTCACGTGACCGCGTGACGTACGTCTATATTACTTCTTTATAAATCTTCGGCCGTTGTTGGCGTTGCAACAGATGGATGGCGCAACAACATATATTTGCATTGACAATCCTATCTTGCCTTGAAGTAGCTAGGGGATTGGTAGCGGTCAACCCAACCGAGCCGTTTAACTATTCAACTGAAGTTGACACCAACGTTAACTACCTTCTCTTCTGGAAGTTTAACGATACACATATTACGTTTGAAGTCCATGTGAAGACCTATGGGTATGTTGGACTCGGTTTATCCGAGAATGCTAACATGTACCCTGCAGACGTTGTGGTCGGATGGGTGAACAATGGGGTCACACATTTTCAGGTAATTCTTTTAATTTCTCATTGTGTAAGAATTATTTTTGTGCACAAAATACTACAATCAGATATTTTAGCTTAGTGTTATTAATCAGGGTAGCAACAATGGTTTCGAACAATACATCAGTGTCTTTCATTCTAGCTTTTGTGGCCGCTGTAGCAAAGTTGGTAGAGTGTTGAACGAGTAATCTAAGAATCGCAATTCGATACTAGAACTGCTGTCTGGGTGTGTTCTCTAAACAGAGACTTTTTCCTTAGCATGATATATAATAATAATGTGCTGAACACGCAGTTTTCCAACAACCAACACATGACAAATGTTTCTGTTTGGTCAGTAAAGGTTCTGAAATCATAGAAGGTTTAAGTTCTTTTTTTTAAAACTAACACACAACCACTTCTGTTGTATATGGGAACACTGCGGATATTTAGAATTTTAAAGCGTCTTGACCAAAGTTCACAAATCTCCAAATCATAATTTTCTGTAAAAAGACAATAAAACAAATGTTATAAAGGTTCAGTTTGAATTAAAATTGTCATTCCTTTAATTAGCTTCTAATGTATTGAAAATACTAAATAATATCTTTGTGTCAGCTTGACTATCGAAAACATTGCGCTGATAAATTAGAATCATAAAATTTAGACTTCGATTTATGAGATAAAAATTGATTTTGTGGTGAAGGAAAAAGGACAGAAGGTGGTCCCAATAAAGATAAGAAAGGTTATCATTCTAATATACACACGAGAAATGTTGTAGTTGAACAATCTTCGTATGACACATTCGCAGGGTTCAAATATCTTTACCCCTAAATGTGAACGTTACTGGTGGTCGATTTCTCCTGAGATGTCTTGGTATGTAACCAGGAAATATCGATGTTGTCAATCTAGTTAACAACACCAGTTGGATATAAGATGTTTTAATACCCATCTGAAGACTCGCAGAAAAGTCTGTATGAATCATTTCGGCATGATAATTAATCAATTATTCAGCTGTCACTTAAGAAAATAATTTATATTTTCAGCTGGTTTTGAAGAAAAGTGACCTTTACGTTTTGTGACAGTACCATGTCTATAGCCTCTTCCTATTTTCCAAATTCGCTTTATCTCTCAATACGAGTTGTTTACCCATGAAAAAATAAACATCGTTTTATTTACTATGTACAAGGTCATAATTAAGGATTGTTACCTTAGAGAAAAAGATAAGATTGAAAATCCCTATGTTATATGTTGAGCTAAGTCTGTACAGGTCATCAGGTAAGGACTTCTTTCGCCATCCTAATGCATTGAGTAAGATCTGCTCTAGGCTGAGATCATGATTGTATCATTGCTCATTTTTCCAAACCTGATAATGAACTCAGTTAAGAGACAGTTCAGAAAAAGGATTTAAAGGATCTATTGTTTATTTCCATAGATATCCCTTAAGATACGATTCTCAGAATCTCCCTCCTTCATCAGCAAAACTGACGTTCAGTTTCGCACAAGAAAAGGTTGAAGAAACGTACTACTTCATTTGAAATTTGACAAATATTAATAACATGATTCTCAGAACTTACATTTATATTTAGTATCTAGGAAACTAAATATCAAAATATATCAAAGGAAACATTAAGAGAACAAGGTCAGTAGAGCAAAACATTCATTTAACTGTTAGCTTAGTCATGTCAATTCCACAACGATTCTTTATCATTGGTAATACAATAATTACGACTGTCTCTGTTTAATGATTAGGTCATGAAAGTTTTATTCCGTCTTCTAGGCTTTTTAAAAGAACTTCTAAACTAAATGTAAGCTTCATTTCTTTATTACTTTTTCATATTGAACATGATGTCCATGTCTTTTGAGAAACTATTATGATCACTGTAGAGGTTATTCTCTCGCAATTATAATTTCAGTCAAGCATTGATAACTTAATTTATACTGAATATGTTGAAATTTTGTAGCTTATAGGTCTATAGCAGCATTTCCATCTGAAATATCAATTCATCAAATAGTTTGCTTAATAAAATATGACAAGATGTATTGATACTTATTATTTTTTTAAACATAAATTCTGAACAGGACTATCACACAACTGCGAATGCACCTCCAGTGGTTGACAATCACCAAGACTGGTTCCTTCTTCATGGAAAGGAGAACAATTTTGGAACTGTGCTAAAGTTTGTCAGAAAATTGGACACCTGCGACAAAACAGAGGACAAGAAAATTGAGGTATCTTTCGCGTAGATCTTCCTTGTTACAGCAGAAAATATGCATGAATTTTCTCTGTAGTTATGTACACCCTATAATTGTAATGAATGATGAACAACTTTATCGAAATTTGCAATTTATTAAGTCAAAATAGCCATTTAATCAAAAGGAAATTCGGGTATTTTCTATTTGGTGCACATAGAAGCTTCTATCAAAGTTAAAGGCATGTACTTTTTCGTGATGTTTCATTAATTGCTGAAATTTTATGATGGTACCGTACGAGTGATCTACTCTTATCATACGAGTGATCCATCTACTGATGACAGCCTGATGTATCACAATCCGGAACACAGAGGAACAAAGAGCTTGTCCTTACTGAGCGTGTCGTCTGCTGCGTCGGTGACGTCGTCCTCACAGTACCATGATATTCGATTCTACGATTTTCTGAACGGAAATGTACGTTTATTGTCTGTTGGCCTCCTAATACGAGTGATTAAATCTTTAGGCACATATATTTGTTCAAGGTGTTCATATAAAATAAATATGCAAAACTCTTAATACTGCCTGCATGGGATTATTATTTTAAAAATCAACGACTCTTTGCCTACAATTCAAGTTGTATTTGCTTTGTTATTTTAAAGACGTCATTATATGTAATTAATTAGAGAACAGAATCCTTAATACATAATAAGTCAAGCACCTGATACTCTCAAACCACAATATATATATATGAAGAAATACAACTATTATAACTTATCACGGTGAATGGGAACTCATGAAACGGACAAGGTAAGACAAAGTAATTGCACCAAGTAAATGGTACGTTCTTGGTTTTGGGAGTGGGTGGGATGCACCATTTATATATTCAAGTATGTTGTTGGCATATTTGTGATATTCATATAAATAATTATAGAATTAAGTTTACATTACAATTGTAATTTGTATTAGTAAACAGTCTATGTATTAGTACACGTCTCAAGTCATTTCATAGTATTAATTTTGCATACACATTTTTAACATGTTCGTTTTTGAACAATTTTAAAAGAACCACGAATGTTCGTCTTATAGGTCAATATGACATAATTTGCAAACACGGTATTTTATTTCAATCGTTTCAAAGTTATTTCAATCTGTTACTATTAAATATATTGATCCTAATGAGTTCCATATTTAGGAATATATTTTTAATGACACCAGTATAACACAGTACGTGTGGTTAAAACAAAACCACAGAAATGAAACAACCCTTCTTAAATTACCTGAACACTCAGGTGGCCTATGTGGTTAGAGAGTCCGCCTCGATTGCAGTACCTCACGGGTTCGAATCTCGGCCGAGTCATAACAAAGACTAATAAAAAATGGTACTAGCAGCTGCTCGGTTGGCGCTCAGCATTAAGAGGTTAGTGCTAGGAGGTGTCTGGATAATGTGGCTGGGTGGGACATGATGCTACATGTCTGCGGCATGATGCCCCAGTGATAGGTATCACCATAAAATGCCACACTGCAGCACGGTACCGATATCAATGGAATATTGTTAAAGCTACATTAAAAGTCTAAATCACACACACAAACTAATTACCTAAAACAACGTTTATCCGGTCTTCGTTTAATTCTGCGTGTTTCCAGTAAGGGTAAGGACTAATTATTGATCATTTACAAAACAAGTAAAGGTTTGCACAATTAAAAAAAATTAAATACATTTTTAACAAAAACGGCAACGTGTATTAATTATAAGTCTAGATGATATTCATCCTATGAAACTAATAAACTAAACAAAGCAAGTGTTATACTTATTAACAATATTTTTGTAAACTTAAATACATTAGTGTTTTGGTGCTTTTTTTGGTTTGCTTTTAGTTCATAATTCCAGCAGCACATATAACTGCCGAGTTTTCCGAATGCCGAATATTGGTGGGAAGCATCACATGATCAAAGTAAGATAACTCAACAGACACTTTTCATTGCAAGTGGGGGGTTTTTTTGTTGTTTTCTTTTTATATTGACTATGAGTTGTATGCAGCTTTAAGAAAGAAGTAATAAAAATTGAAAACAAAGAAAACAAAACCCAAACAAATAAACAAACAAAGAGAGAAAAAAAAACGGGAAAAACAAATAAGGAAACCAAAAGAATTCGAAAACAACAACAATAAAAGCAAAGAAGAAGCTTTAAAGAAAACAGTATGATCTGACACTCTGTTACTCAACTCCTTGTTATTAACGTTCATAAACAGTGTTTGCTTTCACATTATTGAAATTGTTGTTAATTGTTCATTTTTTGTTTAGCTCGCTTAACAGCAAGACTAAACGAGGAACATACTGTATGGCATCGATGTCGTCGAGCTTTATGTGTCCGTGAAAAATTGCTAAATTTTAAACATGAATCAAATATCAACCAGGCCAATGTTGACCCAGTTTCGGAAACGGTATCGGAACGTGAAGGACTTCAACATCGGTTTTACAAATAATGTCAGTCCATCAACAAATTTGATCGTCGTCATAAAAAGTAAATAAATCTTTAAACGACTTCTTCTCCACAACTGTTGATCAAAATTTGAAAATAACTTTAACATTCTGGCCAATATCCTAAAACTAACAAAAATAAAACATTTAAACGACTTTTCTAAAAATTACACTGAACCAAATGTGACAAATTTTGACAGTGAAAATACTGTCATAGAGGCCTATAAAGATAGTACAATTGGTGGAAATCCAACATAATGTATCGCTACCATCACTTAGAGCAGACAATCCTTGGGTATTACGCAGGTATTAACCTGTCAAGCGATCGCAAGACTACTTGGATCTTTGTGAACAGATTTCGCACGATTGGTCATTCTGCAGTACGGGGCCACAAAAATGATGCCAAAAAGAAATATGTAATATATGATGAAAATTTCAATAATATAAAACCCAACGAAAACTATTTTTTCAAAAACAACAATTTCAATGATCTGATTCCTTACCTAGTGAAATTCTCCCAGTATGAATACATGGAGTTGTTGTTCAGCCGAACAATATATGAACTTCACACTGGTAATTAATTCTTTCCCAAGGAGTGTATTTTCATACTAATCCACTAAATGTATGGTTGGTAATCATAATGCAGTTCTGGCATATGTCGCAATATGTGGCTCAGGATAGTCAATATGTCATTCTTTCAGTCTATCAGCGTATATTATTATTATTATTATTATTATTATTGTATATTCCTAAACACTCCACAAGCATCATTGAACAGTTGATAGTTTTAGTAGCTTTGAGGGAGAGATTGAAGTTACCCAGTGATACATCGGTGAAACGCCCATGTGGCAATTGGTTGGTTAGGAGAATTGAGGCATGCACTTCGAATATTCGCTTCTGTCTTACTTACAAGATTACTAGATACTAACTTTTAATCTTCCTCTTGCTTCTATGTTAACGAAAAAAACACGTCTTTGACATTTTTAACCATTATGTTGTACAATCATGCAATGCATTAATTCAATCCTATCCTGCATTTTTTTTTTTTTGTTTCAATTTTAAATTAGGTAGAACCAATAATCACCCCAGGCAACGAGATGCACGTGCACCATATCCTGGTGTATCGATGCAGACAAATAGATCCCAAGTTCCACAATGTCCATTATTAGTGCTATGATGAAATCCCAAAGGGATTAGATCCTTGTGATGACGTCATTATCGGCTGGGCTATTGGAGGAAAAGTAAATCGCTTCTTTTTCTTCTTCTTCTCTACAAATAATTAAAACACTCTATCGCAATTGTTGATACCTCTACTACTAATATTATTACCACAATTCGGTATTTGCTAGTAATGATTTTTGTGGGCTAGGCCAACCTTTCCTGGCTTTCTTTTTCGCTCTTAAGCAGCTGCAAATATAAATGACTATTTTTTCTGTCTATTTGTTTTTGTTATGGTCAGGTTATGCTTTGGACCTTCATTGTTTATTTCTTATGCAAAATATAGATCCATTTGATTGGCTTTTATATTTCTAGATCTACTACCACGCAGATCATGTTAGTATCTCTGTTATTGGTTTCTTTAGTTTCAATTATTTCTTTATTTAGGATTTTCTATATTTGAATCTCTCTACCTGCAAATATAACTGTCCGTCTCTCTTGGTTTCATATATTATCCGTTTGTATCCCTTTGTTTTCTTTCTTAAGAAAAAGAGAGATCTATAAGATTTCCTTTTTTTATTCCCAGACGTTTTACTATCCAGAACACTTATGGGTTTTCCGTTGGAGCTCCAGACGATCCCGACGTCTACATCATGGCGACACACTATGACAATCCATCCCAAACGATCAGGTGACATAGTTTCTCTTAGTTTAACAAAATTAATTAAAACTTGATTGGTTGCAGATTACATTTGGTTTCAATACTTTTTGGTAATTTACATGGCTGAATAAAAATATAAATAAATAGTGAAATTATGGAAACATGTTCATAGTCTCTGTTACCGTTCTTCATTAATGTTGATATATTTTGCTTCGATTAGGTATGATTGACAACTCCGGAATAAGGATAACACTGACCAGCAAACTTCGTCGCTACGAAGCTGACATGATGGAACTTGGTCATGAAGTGGACTGGAGGCATATCATTCCGCCCTTTGAAAAGGTCTACCTTAGTCAATCATATTGCCCTTTTCAGTGCATAGATCATGTAAGTCCAAATTGAATAAATAATGAGATTACACAATTGGAGGCGCTAATGTATGTATGTATGTATGTATGTATGTATGTATGTATGTATGTATGTATGTATGTATGTATCTGTGAATGCGTGTATTATCATTACATTCTTCCATCCTAGCACCTTCCTTTTCCGAAGTATTGATGACACAACTGTTTACCATTCGGACAACTCTATATCCGTTGTCGATTACCATCTTCTGACCGATGTTCAATATATTTGTTAGTGAAGTACAAAACCATGAATGCACATAATTCTATCAAATTTGCATGTATGACAGTTGGTTCAGCTCAGGACAAATTGACAGCTTTTGCACTAGACCTATGAAAAAATTATTTTGAACCTTCATCTGTATACTCTCAAAAATTGCTAGGGATCTTCATTTACAAAACTATTTATTTGGACATCCAAGTTAATCAGGTTGATATTTCATTGAGTGAATGGATTGCACTTATGAAAATTATTTTAAATTATGGTACTGAAATAAATACTGAAACTACGTTACAGTAGCCATATTTTACAAATCTTAGAACAAGGCATCTCCTTTGGCAAAACCGTAATATCGCTCAAACAGATATGCTATGTTTCATAAACGAACTTCTCGAATAATTCTAAACACTGACATGTTCATACAGTCTGAAATGTTTTCAATGTTAATCTCGTTTCTATTTTGCGAACGTACTGCATCGATAACGTACAAAAAGTCAATAACCTTGTTCCTGATATTATATCTTACCCAATCAAATATCGACAGTATAATTTTGTTTCATGATATTGTTTATATTTCTATCAAAATCTCGCTGGATCGTGTGCAAAATTATACAATACAATCCCTTTTTGGAATTAGAAAGTAAAGTTCATGTTCTAGTATAATGATTACCTCATGGTTCACTTCCGATGATTTCCATACATATATTCGAATTTTATTGTTTAAACAACTTTTCCTCTTCTTTTATTGTTTTACATTAATGATGTCATCCCCTATTATTTTATATGTCATTTTTATCAATATTTTATGTAGGATTAAAAGTTTCAATTGATGTATATCAAACCATATGGGAGATTAACTTTAATGCTAAAGATGTTTTCCTCTTAATGTGAAGACATTATTATTATTATTATTATTATTATTATTATTATTATTATTTACAGAGAAGATGCAAGCAACATCCGTTTCGGACTTTTTTTCGATTAAGTAGCACGTGTTGGAAATATATTTGGTAACTTATTAGTGAAATCTACAAAATAAGCGTAAAATTCCCAAATATCTTTGCGCGAAGAGATAAAACTAATTCTTCAATGCGGGGGATTACGGTTTTCTGTGTGTCTAAAATCGATTTGGTCATCTTGGTTACATATGCTATCAAGCACACATAAATGAGTCTTTCATTAAATATTTAAATCTTAATGCTTAGTTCGTTTAAGTGGAAAGCCCAGTAAACGTCTATGTGAATCAAGAGTTTGGCTTGAATCGGCACAACCTACCTATATAAATCAAATCAGATTAAACTTTCTCTACATATTAATCCTGTACAACCTACCTATATGTATTAAAACAATACAATCTGCCTCTACGTTATAAACGGGAACTACCTAGCTATAAAAAATTAAACCATCACATCATACCTATACATCGATGATTCATTTTTTATTTAAGACACTTGGAAATATGACGGAAATCAGATTATTTGCAATTGCTCAGCGTTCACATTTGCTTGGCAGAGCTATTAAAACAAGGCACTTCTCAGGGAAGAAATTCCAATCAGACGTGTAAGTTCACTATATTCTCAATCATTTATATTCTTTAGCGGGGGGAGGGGTAATTGTAGGCTTTACATTTACATGGGTAGTTACGAGAAGTAGATAATATTGTCACCTTTAAGCATGGCTTATTAACTCTATTTTGCTTCTACTTTAAAAAAGGGATTCAGTGCATCAAAACTATTTTAAAACGATTTTCTCATTAATTCAGAAGATTTATTTGCGATCAGGTAATAAACTCAATACACCAGAATTTTGCGACTGTTGCATCACATTCAGTCACTGCTATTTCATTTTTATAACATATACAAATAATACTATCATACAGGTTAGAGAATTTTTAATTCGTACTCTACGGAGATTCGAACACAGGTCCGCGGGTAAACGGCACCGATCGCCTTGCCTGCACGCACCAGCCCATATTCCGTCACGACTAAGCACGCATCACCAATAAATGATGGCGCTGAATCGGTGTTATATGCACTCGTGCGTAGCACACACACTCACATGACCTGAAAAGTAATTCTCATCTATCTACACAGTCGTTCCGGATTCCAATGAAAGAAATGAAGGTATACTGGCTTAATTATATAGAATTATAAATATACACCAGACAGAACGGAAAGTGCTATCCCTGGATTTCGATAGAAGAATGCTTGACGATCTTGCCGATGAAGCAGACGACACACTCAGCAAAGACAAACTCTTAGTTCCTCTGTGTTCCGGACCGTGATACTCTATCGGTCCATTTTTCTATCCTGCCAATGTCAATCACCAGGTTGGTACCACAAATAATTTCCATGCATTCCACTATATTGTTTAACTCTATGAATTATATCCATTGCACTATGTTATAAAAAACGTAACGCTGCAAAGAGCGCTGATTTTATCTTGTAACCTGGTTCATTTTCTCGCCACGATTGGATCCACAGTAGTATTACCAGGTATGTCACAACAGAGAATTTCAGACATTCCGCACAATTGACAAATCCGTATTAGTTATATCCATTGCTATTTACTTGTCGGTGTTGGCATGGAGAACATGAAGTACGTCCACTGCAGAGGGAGGTCGAATGACTTCAGCAAGCATACTTGAACTTAATACTTACTCATCTGATTGCATCAACCAATCTACATGTTACAATGACGTTAATTCTAATACATCTCGATTACAATGGTCTATTCTCTTTCAGGGTAAGGAATGATAGTTAATTCAAAATGGTCATGTTCTTCCAGCACTGTAAAATATAAATCTTAACAATTTTAAATAAAGGTGCTATGGATCAAGGCAGAGATAACCATATTTTCTATATCTATATCCAACGTATTGGTGCAGCAGCAAAACTGTAAAATGTTTATATCTTTGTAGATACGTATTGATATACCTATTATTTTTGTTATTTCTTTTTCTTGTTGAGGTACATAAAAAAAAATGCAGAAGCAACATAACATCATTTTTTCCAATATAAAGGTCTACTGCACACTGATGATGCTCGTCTCGTACCTGTTCCTTACCTTTCTTGTAATTAAATCCACACACGTCACATGGCCGGTTGCTCTTCTGTATATGATTTGCTCAAATAACACAGCAATGCAGCAACGACGTTATAATTGGTATTATAAAAAAATCTCATAATGCTATCTCTTTCAGGTAGTGAAAAATGATGATTTTTTGCCATCCTCGTGTCCGTTCTTCAGAAAGGAAGAAACATATGAACTTCTTTTTAGGAATGCGTGAACCATTTGTTCGCAGATTCTCTAGAGCCCTGCATGTCACAAGTACTTATAAATCAAAACAAAATAATGCTTACTGATATTCGAAAAAGAAACGATGCTTTATGGTATTCACAAACCAGATAATGCTTACTGGCAATCGCAAGCAAAATGATGCTTATTGTCGTATTCGCAATTAATATGAATAATTGTACCTCTGCGTTGTTTTCAGTAAATTAGCACATTTCTTATATACAGAAGCCGGTAGATGATCTTGCTATAGATGCAGCTGTTATTTCGGCATCTAAAGATGGGATTGAAATACACTGCATCTTTGCAAAAAACTGCCAGGCACTTTGATCCAGTGCTCTGGATCATATAGGTATCACAGTTATAGTAGACAAAATTTCAAATTTACCTAATCCGGTTTTCCCAGTAAATTAGGCTGTTAAATTAAACATTGAACGGGAGACACTATATATGTTCACATTGTTGAAACAGTGGCATTGATATGTCACAATTATTCATTAAATATAATAAACTCCATTGTTCTATTGCTATCGATATCTATATCATATTTTAATTTATTATATTATTTTTATTTAAAGGCATTTGGGTTAATGGCAATATTATTATGATTGATAATTCTTACAGAATAAACCGTACTTTAAAGCTGAGTACACGCGTTGTATGCGTCAATTACATGTAGTATTCTCATTCATAAATCAATTGCTGGACAACACCTTGGGACTCTTTAATAATAATAATTATATATATATATATATATATATATATATACCAACATAACAATATATATATATATATATATATATATATATATATATACTGCTATACTCTTTCTTTCTTATACATATATATTGAATTAAAGAGACTCCACTGAAATTCTTTACTGCTTTCTCCACATCTAAGATAGAAATAAAATAGTACTAATTCGACTGTTTCTTATATTACTGAAGCTGAAACTATATCACAGGTTTCCACCTTCCAGAAAGAAATTCGTATACAGTTATCGCCCTTGAGAATTATCTTTCCATCTTCACATGAAATATTATTTGTAAGTAAAAGAGATCAATAACCGTTCATGATATTATGGCGCAATTTGACTTTAACATTTTATTATAGAGATAGTTGAACCGCTCCGGTGGCCTAGTGGTTAGAGCGTCCGCCTCGGATGCGGGAGGTCGTGGGTTCGTTCCCCGGCCGAGTCATACCAAAGACTTACAAAAATGGTACTAACAGCTGCCTCGCTTAGCGCTCAGCATTAAGAGGTTAGTGTTAGGACTGGTCGGCCTGGTGTCAGGATAATGTGACTGGGTGGGACATCATGCTACATGTCTGCGGCATGATGCCCCAGTGCTAGACATCACTATAAACTGCCACACTGCAGACATCGTAGCGATATGACTGAAAAATTGTTAAAGCTACGTTTAAAATCCAAATCACACACACACACGCACACATAGAGATAGTTGTGCCTATTATTGATTTTATCTCTTCAGTTCCATCTCTGATATCCCTATAACATTTTGGCAATTGACTTCGTATCTGACCATCGAATGTTGCTTGTAGCAGGTATATATTATGAACTATTTCACAATAGTCTGGCGCATTTTCGTATGAACATTTTCTTATATACCTAGATGGGCCTTCACGAGTTTTGTCTGGTCAACTCCATTTTGGATGGAGTTATGTACGTTGAAGAGGATATTCTTCTTTTCATACTAACATATGGAGTACTGTTAAACCAAGAAACATTCCACATATTTTTATGAGCATTGTCTCTTAAACAGAAATTCTATATGATTATATTCAGGCATGCGTTAGTAAATGAAATAGCTAACTGTTTGACTGGCTGACATGATTGGCTGATAAACTAATTTTAACATAGCATATTTAATTAGTAATTGAATTTTCAACACAAAATGCTTTGGACTTGATAACATTCAATTGCAAAGAAAATAATTGTTTGTGCGATCCATAGTTTTCGAAATTTTGATACATAGGATCATGTTGTCAATTTGATCTAGAGCACTTTGTTCCGATTTGGCCTGGCTTTTGTGCGGCCCAACAACATAAATAGCTTATTTGGTGCCAATGCCCAAAGACAACAACATGGTATCTCACCCAGGCTGATCTAGTGCTGGATTGGAACCACCAGTCCTTCAGTCGTATGTCAGGCACGCTCAACTAGGCGTGAATAGTTTCATGTGCTGTTGGTTTTAGTGTGCTGTTTTTCTTAGATTTAACACCACTTTTTAACACATTATTGGCTATCTCATACCTAGGAATGGGACTGTATGGCAGTAATTTACTCAGTTACCCACAATTCAACAGCAACGTAATTGACTTTATCGTAAGAGATGCATACGTGTTTTGTTACATATGAGATTAATATCAACGCAGGTTGCAGCACTCGGTTGACTCAGGTGTTATCACACATCCTTCCATATATTTTAAATGATAAAATCGCAAAATTGCTAAGAATTAATTCTGGAAAATAGTAGACAAAATATATGATGCTATTTAGAAAATATTTACCCCTTTTACAAATGAACGAGGCAGTCAGAAATGATATCATTAAAACTGAAACAAAAGGACTTTTAGGAAACAAATGTCACTCCGCTCTTTAATTAAGCGAGCGAATGCAAAACGCGGCTTATGAATGTCTGGATGCCAATGATGACAGTCTTGGACATCCGTTCCACGTCAGCTTTCGTCATTATGGAATGCATAGTCACACCAGGGCCATTCAATAAAATGAAACTTGAAACGAAAATGAAAACGATGAGGTTCAATGTCTGAGCACTAGACGGCAACTTAAATATTGATTGAGGGAGCCAGTGTTATAAGCCTCCCTTTGGAAAGTCAAACAATGGTCTTGTCCTAGCTAGTATACAACATTCGCTAAAATTTCGTTTGTAGTATCTTTCAATTTAGAAAACAAACTGCTTGTGGAATCACTTTTTCTTAGGGGAAAAGTGCTGTTTCTGGCCCAGAGACTCCTAAAACACCCCCAAGCAAATACGGATCGGTCCCCCGCCCCCCATCACCACCACCACCCACCCCCCGATTTGTATTTGTTTGGAGGCATTTTAGGATCACTGATCCATAACCAGCACTTTTCCCTACTACTGAAGATTTCACCAATATTATTTATAAAGTTTAGACAAAATTTCACCAATATTATTTATAACGTTTAGACAAAATTTCATACCCTATTATTGCAATACTTTTTTGATAATTGTTTTCAAATCAGGCAAAAGATAGGGAATTTCCAATCGATTTTCCAGAATATTCTAGAATCAGGTAAAAGATAGGGAATTTCCAGAACGACTCAATCACGTGATTTTCTAGAATGTTCTAGAATCAGGCAGAAGATAGGGAATTTCCAGAATACCTCAATCACGTGATTTTCTAGAATGTTCTAGAATCAGGCAGAAGATAGGGAATTTCCAGAATACCTCAATCACGTGATTTTCTAGAATGTTCTAGATCAGGCAAAAGATAGGGAATTTCCAAATGGATTTTCCAGAACAGCAGTATAAAAGGCGGTCAGAATTTTTCTTCTAGCCATTGCACTGCTGCACGTTCAAGAGGACATCTTCACCGATCGAACAGGTACGTGAAAATTTTGTAAGATTATTTTTGTTGTTCATACCTCGTCACCAATTATCAATGTTTCAACCGTTGATACTAGAAATATTTCATCATCACAATAATAGAGACAGAATTTTACTTTACTGCTCACACAGTGACGACATTCAAACAAATCCTTTATTTGTGGTTTGTTAAGAGGATTTTTTTTGTCGATAAAATATACTTTTGATCGATCGAGATCGATGGTAAGTTTAGTATATTTTTGTTGACTTATCGGATCATGAAAGTTTTTAAATTCTGCTGATAACGTCTGGGTCAATTGTTCAAGGTAACTGAAATACTCGCTGTCATCAAATCTGATAAGCGAAAGTTTTAGCTTGTCACGAACTGCGGTAAAACATATACCTGATATTTCATTATTAACTTCAACTGTCAACTGTTTGCCGTCCATCATTAGATATTTGATGTTGCTATTGTAGCTATTTGTCACTGTCAAATTTTCAAACATTATTTCTAAAGTTTAGATAAAATTTCATACCCTAGCCGTCGAATATGATATCAAGTATAGATCTATCATGGTGACAATACCCAAGTGCAAATGTATCTACTCCATTTTCGCAATAACTTTTGTCATCAAAGTTACTTAAACCGCGTTTGATAATGGCATCTGTTTCGAGTTTATGATGATTTCTTCGAATAGCCATTGCTCTTATAAAACTAACACCGCCGTCAAGCGCGTACTTGTAATCATCAAATTTCATAAACTTTTTAACAAAATCGCCTGGCAGACCCTTTGCTGTTTTTGTTATTTTATTATTGTCTAGCAATACGGCGTACATTTTACTGCGCAATCCGATAAAGTATTTGATGATGCTCGAGTTCATTTCATCTTTGAACTTACCAATAACCTTTTTGTTTGTGTCGTCATGAAATTTACTGTCACGAGGGTAATTGGAAAGATCAAACAGATGTCGATTGTCGTATATACCCTGATAGACGTCCTCACATTCAATTTCATACACGAGCGAGTCGGTATCAGTAAACAACAGTCTACTTGACGGCCACCGATTTTTAACAAAATTATGATGAAAATCGTACATGAGCCACTTCGATAAATCTAACACGGAAGCTCCAACGTAAATCGGCTTGTTTAGTTTTAGATTTGTTTTTCTTCTTTGTATCGCGACAAGATTTTCATTAAAAAAATTTTATACTAACAAAATCATCATCTGTCACAAGTTTATTTCTGCGATTGATATCATTAACTAGCTCGATATTTACCTGTTTTCTAATATTTTCAATCATCTTACCAAAAAACGGAATTGTTCATAAGCTTAAAGAACTTTTTTCAAAATCAGTTTTCGCCACAGCTCTTCTCGAAGTGTTCGAGTCAATATAACCTCTCATCCACGGCGACTGATTAAACTTTAAAACTCTATGAACTTTCTTCAACACAAGACCAGCATCTGCTGCTTGTTTTAAAACTTTATAATACAAAACATAATTTCGCTTATTGAGTAAATTTGGTACTAGTTTTTTTACCATAGAATTTTGTCTTGGTGATGCTGTCGCTTGTTGTTCTTGAGATAACATACTATAATTAATGATCATTGATTCCGCACAGAAAGGATAATCGTTGTGTAAATTGTGTAGCCAAGTTGGATAATCGAGATCAACTTCAACAAAATACGAAACATCAGGTATTTTCTTTTCTGTCTCCGATAGAAATTGTTCAGCCGTAATCCAACGAAATCCACCAAAAGGCATTGGTTCTGCCATAGAACAACCGTACAAATTATTATAATCTAAATAAATTATATACTTCGAAGGAAGTTTAGGATTGTACTCTTTCAAGTATTTGTTGTTTGCTTCAGCATATTTCTTTGTTATAACGCTAATACCGCCTCGGATACCTTTTTCGATAAAATTAAACATATCAACGTCAGTCAGTAATTCTAACCTTACTTTACTAAACTTTAACAGAGCGTCCCATGACAGCCCGGGAGCTGAATAATACCAACAAGGATCTAGTCCATAATTGCTGTAGCTTACTCGACGAAAACTTTCAAATACGTCCGCTAGTAATAAAACATCTGTTTTCAAATATAAATCATGATAATCACCAAATGTTCTGCAGTTAAATTTATTCCAAATATCTTGTGCATATTTGTACTCGTCATCGGTTATATTTTCATTTTTAAGTTGCGAATAAAATTTATCCTTGTCAGGTAGCGGGGTTTCATCAAATTTACTCCAATCGTCGAGATACTCGTACGGAAAAAAAACTTTTTTAGTCAGTAGATTAAATTTATCTCCAAAACAATCTTGTAAGTTATCAAACTCGCTACAACCTTTTATCAGCTCATCCAATGATGATAAACTGTAGGCTGTCAATAAAACGCAACTTACTTAAAGTAACTGACATACTTTTCAAAATTATTTGGAATGCATTTGATTACATTGTCAAGTTTTAAACGAGATATTATGTCGGGATCACCAAAAGCTTCTACGATAATATGGCTATCATATCCTCGGAAGTTGTGAAGAACAATTGGAGTAAAATTTGGAGTGTGAAATTTTAAATTACACTGATCATGAGCCGCTCCACGATATTGCTCAGTCAAATGACAATGGTCACGTACTTTTTTTTATCAGGCGAGTCAAAAGCTTTTTACAAATATGACAAAATTCCGCTTGCTCGTGATCAGATTCTTGTTGAGATGTCAGTTTTATCATTGGAGTTGTTCTTTTTAAACGATTAAATATGTTATCAACTTCGCTAATTAACTGCTTGAGGAGCCAAACAGCCGGATTTTCACCACGATATAATTTGATTGGTTTAGATAATCTCGAATCAGTACAACAAACTATCTTATACGTTACTCGACATGGAACAGGATTTTGAGTTTTTCTTGTACTCGATTGGTCAGGATTACTTTCTGCGCCAAGTAACAGGCTGAAGTAAGCATTCGAAATCAGCGTATATAACGAAAGGAATTTTTAGTTTGTGATTGTGATTGACAAACTGCAATAAACTATTTTCTTTGGACGGCATTGTTATTCGTTGTACGTCACTACAGTACTGCAAATGCTTTTGTAATGTTTCATTGTCTTTACAACCATGCAAGCAGCGATAACAAAAGAACTTTTTTTTATTTCGTTTATTATACTGTCTGCCAACGAGTCCATTAAAGTTCTTAATCCAAACGTAATGATTCCTGTAGAACAGCAAGTTTATCATCGATTGTGAAGCTTTTTCTGAAATATATCTCGGATAGACGTTTTCTTTTTCATCTAGTCCGAAAACATTTATTGAAACATTATTTTGCTTTTCAAACTTTGGTATTTGATTTTCTGCAACTGGAAAGTCGATGCCATTAAAATTTAATTTTGATACGTGACTAATATACTTGTCAACACGATCAGCGTGTTTTTCTGCTGGAAATAGCGCAGAAAGAATAGCCCACTGAAAACATCTGTTATCGACGTTCTTTACTTTTATACAGCATTTTTTATTTTTTATTTTTTGTGGTAGGTCAGTATACGAACTACCGCGTAATGCGTTATATTTTATTGTGTGAAATAAAATTTCAGTAATGATTTCAAACTTCCAACCCGAACCCGATTCGGTAAATTCTTCTATCTTTTTCCAAATTTCCTGGTGTATTTCATTAGCTAGTGACAAAAGATCAGCCCCAATCAAAACATGCCTTGATTTTGCATTAATGTAAGGGTCTGCAACTTCCTTGTCAGTCGATTCTTCTGTCACAAGTAGCTTTGAAAATATGACGTGATATTGCACTAATATTCGTAGACCCTTATGTTTTTAAAGTTCACGTTTTACAGTTGGCTCTAGCAAATGATAAAGATT
Source organism: Megalonaias nervosa (assembly GCA_016617855.1). Classification (NCBI taxonomy): domain Eukaryota; kingdom Metazoa; phylum Mollusca; class Bivalvia; order Unionida; family Unionidae; genus Megalonaias; species Megalonaias nervosa. The sequence goes on from JAECUM010033211.1 coordinate 27,429, forward strand.
TGTTGCAGTGAAATTTACTAGTACGATTTGTTTATCAAACCGATAACTGTTGTCAAATCCTGTAAAGGCAGTCGCTATTTTTTCAGGTTCTCCCATAATGCTCTTTTTGGCAATATCACGCAATTTCAACATTGCTATATATTAGCGTAATATTATATCTCTAATTGATTGTTCAATCGATGACTCACAGCACGCCAGCTGAAAAAGCAATTAGAGATATAAAATCTTTATGGTATAATGACAGAAATTTTGAGATATATCAGACTGACAGCGGAAGAGCAAGAAACTTATGTTCATCCGAAGTATAACCTATATGCTGGAAATGCATTAGGTTCGGTTATTAACATAAAATCTAAAAAATCTGTAGGAAAACCAACACCAGCTGGAATGATAATTTCAGTAAAAGGTGATGATGCAGATAGAATTGAAATGTTTAGAAAAGATTTTATTTACACGTTATTCTGCGATGAAATTCCAGAAGGACAACGTGTATACCATGTTAACGGCATGGTCACCGATGATAATATTGAAAATTTAGCTTTACAAGATGAGTATCAACCTCATCCGGTATTTGATTTATATGAGGCTAACGATCGCGGTATTATTAGAAATAGAAAAACAAAAAAAGTTGTTGGAAATTTGAATAATAGCGGATATTTACGTATGAATGTTAGAGGAACTGAAACAGACTTCGTTGGTTATTATAATCACCGTTTTGTTTATGAGACGTTTAACGGACCTATACCTAATGGTTTGGTTATTAATCACATCAATAACGTAAAGACTGACAATCGAATAGAAAATTTAGAACTAGTTACCCGGCAGGAAAATGTGAGAAAAGGACGAGGTGGTGGTGTCAATTTTAGATGCCCAGAAAAACCTGTTGTTTCATTCAATCTCGAAAAAGACGAGCAAATCAATTTTCCTTCAATCACATCTGCGGCAAAACATTTTAATGTTGATCCCAGGTCAGTAAAATGTGCTGCCGATGGAATAATAAGAGCAACTTTTTCAAGAAAACATAATGCTTGGATTTTCTTTGCTCATAGTATCGAAGATATTTGTAAGCGCCTTTTTGGTTAAACAATGATGAGCAAACGCTATAATATCATCTTTATAAAATTTTAGCGTTATTATTGCGCTATCGTTAAGTTTATCCTTTCTTGCTGCTGTTAGCAATATCCTATCATTTTCGCCAGGCATTACAATAACGTCAACAGAATATGCACTATAACCCGACAAACATTTTCGAACTGCTTCGGCTAGTTCGTTGTAGTTTAATATATTAACTTTTTGTTGATATTTTACCTCGTTAGTCATCTTATAACAATAAATTAGATAAAGGTATATTATAATATGAACTTGATAAAAAAGACTTGCTGAAATATACGCGGAAGATACAATCGCAAGTGATACAATCACTAGCGATAAAGTCGCCAACAATATTACAATCACTGACCATATAATAGACAAATCTGCTAGTTATAGCGAAGATGATATTTTATACAACAACGAATCTGACGATGAAGATGAGATAGTCGCCGTTGCTGACAGAAAAATTTACAGCAGACCAACAACTGGACGATATAATGTTAAGTATCACATTGCTAAAAAGATAATAAAATTTAATTTTACTGTTGCCGAACAACAAACATTTTGGCAGCTTATCAAACCGTTTTTAAATCTGAAGATAACTGGCCAGCAAAGGAGCATAAAATACGATTTCATTTTTGCTAAGATATTCAATTTGATGCCAGTTGATAATAAAAGAAAATTACATTTAATTTCGTTATGTAAAACTATTAAATTTAAATCTGTACTTGTGAAATACGAACAAATTTATAATAACGTTATAAATAATTTTGCATTGACTTAGTTGGGATCCAACTATTAAATTTATCGCTATACCCGCGCCACTTGACTAAACTTTTGTCGCCGCGTTTTCGGATAACTTTTTCGATAACAAATACGTCTTGATAAGTTTTCTGAAGTTCCTGCTCGTAAAAACTCAGGGCGTTCAATGTCACGATAGCAGATATCATGGCGTATTGCTATTGCATCAACTTGATTGTAAGTCTCTTGTCCTGGCAGCGGATTATCGTTTTCATCTAGTTGTTTATAAGGTCCAGTATATTTATGGCCTGGCAATGTCCAACCGCCTTTTGGTTTCGGTAATTTGCCAATCAATTTATGTATGTCTATACCTGTTCCAATTATTTCTCTTGTTACAACGTTGACAGTATGTGACAATTTTATTTTGCTCGAGACAAATCTCCCTCAGAATCGCACTTGCATATCATTCTATATTTTTAGTCGTCTACTAAAATAACTTACAAAATATTTCTGAAAAAATAATAATTTTATTATAAATCTGAAAAATATTTCTGAAAAATTTAATTTTACCTGTTTCTTAGTCAAATTTTGACGTTTTTTCGACCATTTTCCCTGTTTTTTAGCGATTTTTTGGTCAAATTTCTTATTTTCTGAGGGCAAAAACCCCAGCACTTTTCAATATAAATTTTCATGTTTTTCAATATTTTCTCAAAAAACCAGCAAAAATTAACGAAAAATTTATGAAAAATCAGCAAAATTTGGATAAAAAAGTAAAAACTATCAAAAAATTCAAAAATTTATATTGAAAAATGCTGGGGTTTTTGCCCTCAGAAAATAAGAAATTTGACCAAAAAAACAAAAACTAGTGGGTAATTATCTTCGTCAGAGACAGTCAGTTAATCATCTACTAAAATAACGTCTCTGGCAATGTCAGGGCAACCAGCTCCCAACGATTTTATCGCCAGGGATAATTTCTTTAAAAACATACTTTTTCTTTTTCCGCAGATTGCGCAAATACTTTTAAGCATTGTCCTGTTGTTCTTTGTTCTTTCTGTTGTTTCATTGATATTTTCTGTTTTAGTTTTACATTTGAGACAATATGTTGACATTATTACATAAGTTTAGATAAAATTAATTGCAAGCTTTAGATAGCTTTACAAAAATTAATTGCAATCTCATCATTAGCGCGAGAAGGTTGCTTGTCAAACTGTAAAATAAACTTTAAAAAATTAAATTTAGGCTGGGACATCTGTTTAATGAACATTATACAATAATATCCGCAAGCAGAAGTTCCAACAGGTTGAAGTTGATTGGACGAATCATATATTATTTTATATTTTTTGTTTATATACTTTTTTATTGCATCGCTCGGAGTAAGTCCAAACGAGTCAAAATAATTGTTACTATAAACTGCTACCCAATGTGTGCCGGATCCGTCGTTGAAATCTTGTATATTTATCACACACGAACCTACAGCTGGTACAGCGCTAAGTTCATCTTTAGAATAAACTCCGTGAAATCTGGGAACCGATCCTAACTTATCAAGTATATCAAAGTTACTTAGCGGGATGGCCGTGTTCCCGGCAATGTTAGTCCACGTCCTATTCCTAGCAGATTTGGTAGTATACTTCCTGTTAGTCCCGCTAAAAGTGGAGCTATTGGAATAAATCCTCCTTGCTTCGTCAGCCGGCGTTTCGTTGTTTTCTTTTTTTTCGTTGCTGTTTTTCTTCGTTGTGGCATTATATTTATCAGTCACATAAAATTTATCTTTAGACTATTTTCTTTATACCACTGCCGCGAATGATACCACGACCTTAAACTGCTTTTTTCGTTGCGCCAGATATTGCTCCAGACGCTGCTGCTAGTCCAAGCGTTCCTAGTATAGGTAAAATTTTTGGTAATAACGTGCTGGCCATCACTGATAAAGCCGGACCAAAGAAACCACCTTGTTTTGTCATCGCTGTCATTTGTGCGGCACTTAAATTTAAAACAAAAGGTTTTTTACGATCGTACCTGTTTGCCTGTTTTTTTGGTCAACATCAATTTTGTTAAAATACCCTTGGAAATGTCAGGGTTGACCTTTAATGATACCTGTCTCTGCTTTGAAACAGCAGCTGCTAATTTTTTAACTTGACCATCAGTCAAATATATTTCTTTTACAATATATTTTGTCATCTTATACACAAATTGCAGATTAAACTTGGACTGTCATTTTGCCTCCAACAGAATCAATCGTGATAGATCTGTCGCTGATCACTAACGCATATACGTACAACTGCGCTGCTGGAACTGCTCCAAGTGTCCAAGTAATTTCAATATCAGCTGTCGAATCAACTTCTCGCTCGCTATGTTTGCTAACATCAAAATAAAATATTGGATAAAGTGTACGAAATTCCTCTACTGATATCTGGGATCCATCTTCAACATCTTGATATTTTTGCACTCCGTCGAGCAGATACATGTAAGGTCGTTTAATATTTTTATTGGCGTCATCTGCGAAATTACATTCTATTGCACGTTCCGGATATTGCTTCGAATTTAGTCTAGCATATATTTGTCTAACATCGGCGTGGTCAAATATTACATTATTTTGTTGTTGGTTACCACGTCGGGCTTGTTGCTGAAATACAACAAATAAATGTCTCGGCAGTTGTTCGCTTGATGTTGTTGTGACTCGCCATGTGTAGTCTGTAGTATTCGGAACTGCTGTTTGATATATTTTATGTTGCTGAAAATAAATTTTGTTTGTGCGGTTTTCAAGCATATTATTTAATTCCGACATTTTAGTGATCGACGGCGTTATTCGTGGGATCCACAACGCAAGTTTGTTTATGATAAATTGTACATCAGCTCCGCCTGACCTAAACAAGCAGTCGTTTTGTTCTGCCCGATCTAAAATAAGTGCATGTTTAACTCCACGAAATACTTTATCGTAATCGTGACAAAAGCCAAATATTGTACTTAATGGCAGCATCATTGTAATTTGACGTGATCCTGCTGCAAGAACCTTCCTTCTGTTATAACCTTCATTGTAACGTGGAGATTTTACGCTAATTGCTTTATTAACTAAATATAACATTGCAACACCGTCTGCAGCTGCTCCTGGTGGTGTTATACCAAGATTATTACAAGCAGCAGTAAGAGAAAGTCTTGTAGCGTCTGCGTTGGCGGCTGCATCTGGTGCGGCTATACCAAAATTGTTAGCATTAGCAGTAAGAAAATTTCTTACAATTACAACATCTGCAGCGGCATCAGCTCCGTGTACTAAAACACCTTTGGAGAAAAGTTCATTTGACACGGCTAAACCACCAGTTCCAGTATCTTTAAACCACATCATGTTCGTTGCAGTTGATCTTGAATAATCATCGGAAAAAGAAATAATATTTAAGATTGTACTTGCAACTTGTAGGTGACTCGAAATATCTTCAACAGTTTGATTAGCTAGTTGATATCTAGCTCTTTTGAATAAGCACCAGCCATTGTTTATAAGAGCTACTTCTGTTCCAGCTGCAATTGCAACAGGTGGATTGGCCACTGTCATAATCTGACCGCGAACTTCTAACATTGCCTTATGTGGCAGTAGAAATACATCTTCGTCTCGAGTATTAAATGTTCTAATACCAGCTTTATTTGGTTCATTAGAATTTTCATCGAGATACTCAACATACTCAAATTCTGTTACAGTGTCGTCGGTGTCGTACGTTTCTGCTAAATCGAGAATTTTTAACAGACATTTTTTATTTATTAGATTATATAAAATTTTATTGCGGCGCTGTTACTTTAGATATTAATTTTTGTATGATCTGCTCGCCCTTTGGTGATAAAAGTTTTTTTGTTGTTGTTATCATAGCACGTTGCTTTTCTTTTGTTGGAGCGATTTCTGATATAACTTGTTTTATCTCAGATGTAGACGGTGCGCCTTTTATTTTATCAGCTATTTTTTTGTCTCACCAAAGTTCCAGCGGCAGATGCAGCTTCAGTTGCAAAAGCTTTACCTGCGTCAAGTGCAATTGGCGCAACTTTACGCGCGATTCCCGCGACATTTTCAATAATTTTAGTAAGTATATTTCCCAAAAATACTCCGACTATTTTTCTTCTATGAAATTTTTTCTCTGTTTCATTTTATCTGAGGTTGCATAATTTTCATTGCCAAATCTTTTAGCTTTTCTTATAAAATATGTTTACTATTGCGCGCGTAAGTGTAGGTAATAGGTAACGACCTCATTATTTAGATCCAGCTGTCGCCCAGATTGATCTGTCAACTGCATATTTATTGTTATTTGATTGTCAACATTTATCGGATAATAAATAACTTGCCGTGGACTAATTTGCATGAGAGAACCCGGTGGACCATCTGGCGAAAAACTATATATTGTTTGCCCTTTACTGCCCTGGGCTGAGTAGGATCCCGAAGCAATAGAGCAATTTATCAATATTGTGTTTACGTCAGTTATATTTACCGGCAGTTCACCTTCATATGTAGTTACTGGATTTTTGTAATCAATACCTTCAGCAGCAGCACCATAATAAGTATTTAGATGTTTAAATCCGATTAACTACGCGATACTTCTTGGTGATGTAAAATCAACTACTATAGTATCTTTTAATGTCATTCTAGCGCGTAACGTGTTATAATTTGGTGTTAACTCGAAATTATCAGGGTTTATCTTCTCTTTTTGCATAAGCTCCTTTATAGTCATATTTAGATCAGTGATATTATAAGCTCCTCGCGGAATTTTGATTTTTTTTAACTTACCTCCAATAATATCTGGAACTGACAAAGCAAATGAAATTTCATCATTGACACCACTTTTTACGTTAGCCATGGAATGCCAACATGTACATAAAATTAGTCCAATTTTGTACTGTTTTTCAGTATCAAGTTGTATTGGCGGAATATAATTTACTGAAAAATTTGCGCTATCTTTCCCAGCTGTACTAGAGTCTAGTAATAATGTTGTTGACATTGCTATTTATTATATTTTTACAAAATTAAATCGCCTTGATTTATATTAAATCGCCGCGATTAAGTCGCGGTGTAAAGTTTCGTACTCGTCAGATGTTAATAAATTTTCTGATCTTAGATGAGCAAGTATGTCAATAATTTCATTATCAATTTCAGCGCTAACATTCCCAGCTTCCTTCGATGATATCAACAGCATTAATCTGCCTATCATTTCTGCGGTTGATGTAAATATTTTTACACCAGTTCCAGTTTTTTCTTTTTCAATTTCCCCTGTCGATATAACTAGTGGTTTTTCAGTTTCCAGACTCGCAGCTGGTACTCTTTCTAAATCTATTTCTTTTGCTACGGTACTCAAAACATTAGTGTGATGATTGAACTTTTCATTAATTATTTGATTAATAGCTTTGATATAAAGATCGGCGATAATACCTTGTCGGTATTTTTTAATCGCTTTGTAATATTCTCTATTTACCGGTACTACTAAATCTATCTGTTTCTTATTATCCTCGGATATCTTCGTTAACTGTGCAATTTTTCCATCAGCATCATATTCTTTTTTTAAAACATCGTATATTCTCGAAGCTTTAAAATTATATGTTGAGTTAAATGTTTTATACTCAGCATCTCTTATTTTGTTATTTATATTTGTTAAAGTCTGTTTCAAATCGTAATAATCCTCTTGAATAAGATTCTTTTCTCAAAATCTCCTAAATACATCTCCTGATTCTTCAATTTTTTTCGTTATATCTGCTAACTTCTAATCGGCCCAACCGTTAAATTTGCTAATCGTCGTTCAAATTCGAGTGGATTATCAATCAGCCGATTTATTTCAGCTTGTCTAGCAACAGGATTAAAAATATACGATGTAAATTCTTCAGCTAATCTTTTTATTTCTTCAGCAGATTTGGCAACAATTTTTGCAGCAGCTGCTTCTTGTTGTTCCTTAACTAATCCAACCAAACCTTTTTCCTGTAGTTGCTTAAGTTCTTCTTCTGATAGTGGTTTAGTTTCAGGTTGTTTCCCAAGTAGTGCTTCAGTAACTGGTTTGAGAATCGTAGCTGTTGTTTCTGCAGCAGTTGTCCACGTCGTGCTTGCTGTACTTTTTGCTTAAATGCTGCTTGAGATTGAGCAAGTTTTTTTAGATCTTCTATATGTCTTCTATATTTTGCTCGTTTATCCATAATTATTATATATAAATTTTATAAAATTTTAAGAAGTGGAAAACACATTACTGCAAGTAAATGTTAATACAACAGCGAAACATTTTAGTTGGATCATTTGTAAGTTTATCAAATAAGAAAAAGTTATATTTATCCTTTGTAGCTTTATGATATAATTCGATAAATTTATCTTTTGTCACATCACCGCATTGTTCGTTCGCAATATTTCTAACGTCAACATTGTCCAGTCCCGGAAATAATATTAAACAACCGGTATTTCGCCGAATAAATCTGTCAACATTATAAAAACCTTGGGCTAAATAAATAGAATTACATTTCTTATTTCGCGACAGTGAAAAATACGATCTTATTTTATTCATTTCTACATTGTTTAGCGGAATATCGTCAAAAACTAATATCTTATGTTCATCTGCATCAAGTTGATTAACTGGAACAAGATCTTTTGGTTGTCTGATAATAAAAAAATCTTCGCCAGCCTCAAGATCATCACGAAGTTTGTCATGATATTCGCTTATTAGCTCGTACTTATCTTGATGTGGATTAATTGTATAAATATAAACTCGATCGTAGTTAAAATTATCACTAAGAAGCAAGTTCATAAGCAAATTTGTTTTTCCCGATCCAGTTCGCCCAACAATAAGATAATGACAATCTGGAAGTTCTTTGTTATGTTTATGTTTCACCAACCGCTCTGTATCAATTTAATATCATCGCCATTGTTGTTATATAATTTTATGTAATATTAAACTGACTAATGTTGACAATTTTATGTAGGACAATAAATAATGAGCTACTATACAAAATTTGGAACATTAACAAAAAATTCATCAGCTGAAAGTACAACAACAATAACAAACGGCAAGATTGATTTATCAGGTTACCTGAAAAAATTGGTGACACAATGACAGGAAACCTGTTTATGTCAAATCAACGAGTACTAGGTTTAGAAACAGCGTATCCGCCAATAAATGTTGACCTTACACAAGCTGTCAGTTATGCACAACTAAACTCTGTTGATGGCAACAAGTTGTCGTTGACAGGGGGAACTTTAAGCGGCAACTTAGATATGTCAGAAAAATAATAATAAATCTAGAGACCAGATATCAACCAGGAAACTTAAATTTTACACAAGCGGTAAGCTATGCGCAGTTGAGGTATGTGGATGATAACAAACTTGATAAAATCGGTGGAACGGTTATAGGTAATATCAATATGTCAGGGAAAAAAATTATAAATTTAGAAACTGCATATCCTCCAGAAAACTTAAATCAAACGCAAGCGGTAAGTTATGCACAACTAAAATCTGTGGACGATAATAAACTTAACAAAGCCGGCGATACAATGACAGGTAACCTGGTTATGTTAAATTCAAAAATAAATGGACTACCGACAACCTCACCACCAGCTAATGATGCTGATGCTATTAGTTATGCTCAGTTAAAAGAAGAACTTGCTCCATACTTTAAAAAATCTGGTGGACCAATGTCAGGTAATATAAACATGAGAGACAAAAAAATAACTACGACGTATGTTCCAGTTAGCCCTAATGATCTGACAAATAAAGTGTATGTTGATAGTCTGTCTAGTGGTATAAAACGAACTAAAAACAATGTTGGATATATTCCAATACTTTATAAAGCAACTGACAATCGAGTTGGGTTTGAGGTAAGCGCATCAGCATATTACCCTGAAAACTATCCTTATCATGCTTTCTCTGATAGACACGAGTGGACTACCAACGGAGAAGTTGAAAACTTTTAGATTAAAATTAAATGTCCCACTGCAGTTGCTATTTGGCAATTTCATTTGCGATGTCGATTAAACTCTAGTGTTGGTCGAATTTATAATTGGCGATTGGAAGGATCAAATGACGATATTAATTGGACAACATTGTAAAGCACAACAGACACATTTCAACAACACAATATTTTACAATCCCGACAGAAAACACCGTTAACAAGTACTTCTATTTTCGAGTTAATGTTTTAGCTGCTGAACATCCGTTTCCAGGACTGACAGCATTTCAAATACATACACTCGACGAACAAAAAAAAATCTAATGCTATAAAATAATGTCGGAACCACCAATTATAACCACCGCAAAAGAATTTTATGATAATATTTTTGACCCCAACAAAAATGTTGGAGCTGTTAATAAAGCAGCAGAAGAAATCCAAAATATGAAATATACTGGCATCAGTTTATTAGACAAACTAATATCACCAGATCATGTTACTAATTTTATTCGCGTTATGCATATGCGAGGACCACAACTGAAAAAAGCAATAGAAAACTTTGATATTATAAGCAGATACTTTCATCCTGATGATTGACTAGAAGAACAAAAACAAGTTGAAATTATATTTTAAAAAAAATATTACTCGAGCTTGATTGGTCTAACATAGTTTTGATAATAAAATCGGATTTAATAAAAGCACGAGCTCATGGTGGAAGAAAATTGGAAGAAAGACGAATAAACGAAAATCATACTCGTCTTGACAAACTAGCAGAAAATAGAAAAATGAAAATAAAAGAAGTAGAGATTTATATAATAGTTTTTTCAAAACGAGATATATTTAAACATCTCGGTATGTACTACCATGACAAAGAAACGTTGGTTAAAATCGTCACTATGACGTCAGTCGCAGATCTAATTATTAAAGTATACGCAAACGCAATTTTGCCAATGATACGTAAAAAAGACCCAGAATTTGATCCGATCATTGTTAACAAGTCTCTAAAGATAATCAAAAGTTTAGACGATGAAATTAGCAATCTTAGTGATGATGAGCGAGGAAAGTTTTTTGAAGAGGTCAAACAAACAAAGCTGGAAGTAAAGTCTGATTCTTATTATGATGTAAGTGAAGAAGACGATGTTCCATTCCCATCATTACAATACTCTAGACAATTGTCATTACGGAATTATCACAACGAAGTTAAAACAATACTCACAAAACCATATGAAAAATTAATGTTAAAAGTAGCTTCCGCTGTTGGTCTTCTTACAATTGACGTAGATCAGCTTAAGAAATTAATGTTAGCAAATTTCGTAGTCGCATATGTAATTATCAGACAACATTTTGTTCTCAAAAATTACACGTTAGATCAGTTGAGCTTAGTTTTAGGGTTTATTGATGAAACAGAAATCGATTACAGTAATTTTGTGAATAAAACAGATTTGTATGAGAGTGAAGTAGGAAATAACTTTGATTCGTAAGCTTGGTTAAAGAAACAGTATGTACTAACAGATAAACGATATAATGATACTTCGTCAGATGTTTATGACAAGAACAGAGAGTTTATAGCTGATCCTAAAAATAATAAATTCCGCGAGTTTCTCGATTCGATTGCTGGCACTAGAACTTTTGTCTTTGTATAAAATATTGTATAATGAAAAAACAGATCATCGATTTCAATCACATTTCAGAAGAAATTCCAAAGCAAGATGTTGAAGCGCTAATGCAATATTACAGATATTATCATATAAAAACTTTGGTGCGTGAAAAAATGTTATAAATACTATAACAAAATACTTCGGATAATATCATATTTACCGCTGTTAATGACTAGCTCTGGTATAATTTCAAGTGGAGCATCATTAAATCCATTTTTGTTAATAATATCGGGCGTTGGTGTTTCTCTTTCAACAGCGTGTAAAAAAATTGAATCTCGGTTTGTGACTAAAAAAAATGCCTGCAAAACAGCTAGTATCACCTACAAACAATTACTTGATCAGATACGATTTTACTTACGGGGTATGCAGTATGATATGGACGATTTAATACGCGAGTTTCGTACTATTGACAGTATGTTAACGCATATACTACCAATGAGAGTCAGCAGGTATGAAAACAATTATCCAAAAAAGTATAGTGAAATAAATTAATCTTCACTTACCTGTTCGCTCGGTGAAGATGTCCTCTTGAACGTGCAGCAGTGCAATGGCTAGAAGAAAAATTCTGACCGCCTTTTATACTGCTCTTCTGGAAAATCCATTTGGAAATTCCCTATCTTTTGCCTGATCTAGAACATTCTAGAAAATCACGTGATTTAGTCATTCTGGAAATTCCCTATCTTTTACCTGATTCTAGAATATCCTGGAAAATCCATTGGAAATTCCCTATCTTTTGCCCGATTTAAAAACAATTATCAAAAAAGTATTGCAATAATAGGGTATGAAATTATGTCTAAACTTTATAAATAATATTGGCGAAATTTTGCCTAAACTTTATAAATAATATTGGTGAAATCTTCAGTAGTAGGGAAAAGTGCTGATTATGGATCAGAGATCCTAAAATGCCTCCAAACAAATACGGATGGGGGGGGGTGGCGTGGGGCCCGATCCGTATTTGTTTGGGGGTGTTTTAAGAGTCTCTGGGCCAGAACCAGCACTTTTCCTTACTACTCAGATATCTTGAAACGCAACTCTGGTTGGTCCACTGTAAGGGATATAACCCTACAAATGACAACGAACTGGACATTGCCCTCTTCATATATCTGTGCAAGCTCGGTGTCTGATGGATCGGTTTCGAGAGGATTGAATCTAACATTCCTGAGCCTCAACCCGAATTCCATTAATATGTATGTTTTCACGCCGATTTATTTATAAGCGTTTTTCAAAGCGACGCATTAGAATTAGGAGCAGACTGAAACATTATGGCATTATCAGGCAGGTTCTCCAGAATGACGTTGAAATCGCACCAAGCTTATTCTGAAGTTTCAACATTTGGGAGTTTAGAAAATAAACTTAGAAGTTTTGTTTATAAGAGACAAAGCGGTAAAAGCTATCGTACTTACAAATTTCATGCTACTCGTAATGAATTTACAACACTTCTTAAATTCTACAACCTCAAATATTTTCAACATGGAGATTGCTGAAGGCCTGGTCATAAAACTGGATAACCCGAGTCCTTATGTACACAAGATATTGCCCTTGTCAGAACCCATTGTTCATCAAACGTATGACGAGAATACAATGAAAGGCAACGCAATCGAAAACCACACATTCACAGTACCCAGCATCAAAGACGAAATTATATCAATTCTTTCCAAATTTGTGATAAAACATTCGTATCATTAAATTTTGAAAAGTCGAAGTACGTCTTTAAGTTAAAGTTAGACATTTTCGTTTGTTTATTTCAGGAAATAGTAGTGATTATCAGTATTTTCAGAACAACGTTGTTGTATTTCTACCCAACACTTAAGCATTCTAATGGCTGGTCACGTGACCCATTGTCATATTTTTACATTACTTCTTTATAAATCCCCGGTAGATGTCGGCATTAGGAGGAAGCTACAACAGATCATTACGTTGACTATCATATGCTGCCTTGCAGTGGCTAGGAGATTCGCAGGGGCCATCCCCACCAAGCCCTTTAACTATTCAACTGAAGTGGACACAAATGGTAACTACCTTCTCTTCTGGAAGTTTAACAACATACATATTACATTCAAAGTCCATCTGAAAACCTACGGATATGTTGGATTCGGTTTATCCGAGAATGGTAACATGTAACGGCAGAAGTTGTGGTCGGATGGGTGAAAGATGGAGTCGCACATTTTAAGATAAGTTTTAAAGACATTCTCACTGTGTATTAATTAATTCAGCGGATCGCCAATATTATCAAATATTTTAGTTAGTGTTATTTACTAAAGAAGGTAGCACCAACTTCCTGTAGAAAATACAGATTTACTCTCTTTCAATCTAACTCTTTTATCCGCGGCAGCTCAGTTGGCAAAACGCGAACACGTGATCTAACGATCGCGGTTTGATACCTGTCAAGAACATACTTAACCTGCGTGTCCTTTAAAAACTTCTTAGGCATGATAAATACGAATAATATGATGAAAACGCTGTTTTTCATTCACTGCATCATTAAAGGTTCAATTCGTTATTATTTACACCAATACACAACCAAGTCTGTTGAATACAAGAAAACTGGAAATATTTAGATTTTAAAATTTTAAAGTGACATAACACATGTACCAAATCCCAATATCCTGTAAACGACAATATAACGAATTCTAACAAGGCTCAGTTCTAATTATATTTGCCTTTCCTTTAATCGGTTAATAAAATATTTATAAAAATACCTTTGTGTCAGTTTTGAAATGTTAGAATCATACAATTTTGCTTCCGATTAATGGGACACTAATCCTACTCCCTCAGTACGTAATACTGAATTCCGAATCCTACCATTGTATCAGCTCCGGTCACCTAACCTGGTATGTCCATGGGCAAGGAACTTTATTCTGGTCAGCTAAGCCGGTATGTCCAAGGATAATGAACTTTACTCCTATTAGCTCCACACTAAATAAATCTACATGTTGCTGTGCCGTAAACCACAAAGCCAAATACACTTTAAATGTATAAACTGTTAATAAATAAATAATATAAGGCAGATCTGTGTAGCACATAGCTCCAAAAATCCTATTAACATACACGAAATAATAATTGTCATAATTCAGATGTATGATTTCTGAATATAAGAACAAGACTTTATTTCACACAACTTCGAAATCATAAAATGTTTGCCAAAAGCTAAAAAAGAAAAACTGAAAAAGGTGCAAATGTGTGAATTTCACGATATATATCTAAACCGGTAATAATCTCTCCCAATATTAACATACCTTCAGGACATCAGTTGTGCATAAAAGGTCCGAGCACATATTCTATCCTGACCTTTCGCTACCGAGCCCCCTTTTATTGTTTTATTTTTCTTTGTTCTAAAATACCTTTTCAAAATATTGATCTATATCTTGCTGAAAAAGTTGACATGACGTTAAAATGAATCTAGATCCTGCAAAGAGCCCCGTGAGTTCAAGCGTTCGTATGTGACAAAGCTTCCCATCCCAGGTTCACACCGGGTTCTTGCAGGGTTCTTGCAGGTTTCTTCCTTCAGGGGTCTTCCTTCACTAAATATACTGTCCACCATATACATATTGCAAATATACACCGAGCAGAGCGGAAAGTGCTATTACTGGATCCATCAGGACAATTCTTGGTATCATTAAGTGAATTGTGTTTTAAATATGAAGAAGTAATAATGCGATACAGGTTACATATTACATTCACTACGTTCACTAATATTATACATAATGACACATTTATTTACTAACCCAAATGTGTTTTATAAGAAGAAAAAGAAAGCTCTTGTGTTTTCTTTGTGCGATTTGAGATGTTTGATGCACAACGTAATCTGTATATAGCATATTTTGCAGGAAACTTAGGAAGTTAACAAGAGCATCAAAGTTGTTACTTTCTACATAGACAAATTTTCATATAATTATAAGGTTTGGAATATAACTTCGGTTCCATTCCATAAATAATTTCCAAAAGTGCTCCGTAACTAAGCAACCAGAAAACAATTGTTCAATTTGTTTTAACTCCTCCTTACAAGAAGTGCATTTGTCATTATAAATTAATCTTTCTGAAAATCCGGTTTTTGATAATATTTCTATGGAGAAATTTAAGTTAAAGATACTCAAGTTTGAGTCTGTTGTACGAAGTTTAACGAAACAAATGAGTCGGTCCATTTATCTACACCAATTGCACACTCCACCCGCCTAGATTTAGTTTTATGTTTACCATTTGTGGGGGATTTCTTTTGCATCTTATATTCCTTATAAATAACTTTATGCTTTTCCCTTACGCTAAGAAACGGAGGTTTGTCAAAAACTACACGAAAACTATTTTAACTTTCGAAGAGCATTTTTCTTTTTCGACTTCACTGGTGTGTTTGAGATAGGAGCAAAGCACTGTATAACATTATCAGTTTCTGCTCTTTTTTATTTGAACAAAAGAATGATGTTGAATAAGTACAATAGCGACTGTTCTCCAACAATGATTTGTGCGTGGTTCTGCTCTTCTCTCATTGATAGAAGTTGAAAAACATTCGACAGGGTTGCGTGAGACTTTTGGATTTGAAGTTATCAATAGTTAAATAAACATAGAAAATCTTGGGATAAATATTCTTTAACAGTAGATAGGTTATTTTTTTTGCATTTTGATATAGCATAACAAACATCAAGCCCAAATATTTTAATTGATTTAGAATTCCATTCAGATCTTTTCCTAATAGTCACCTGTGCAATTGCAGTTAAACGCAGATAAGACCTCGTCTGCGTTTTCATAATCGTTTTCTGAAGTACCTTCGCGATATAATGATGAATATAATGCATCGATCGGTAACAAATGAGATTCAGTAAATGTTTCCCATCCACTCATGTCCTCTTAGGTATACATTTATTGTCTAGTTAACACGTCAGTGTTAGAGATATAATATCGACTAGTGATTTTGAAGCTGAGTCAAGATTGTTAACTAAACTTGCTCCTCAATTATTAAGACAAATAGTAGTTTCCGGTAGTTAGACACGAACTGGTAACATTGCCATCTGTAATATTAGTCCTTAGCTATCTGGACAACTGACTCTGCTCAGCAAGTAAGTGAAAAATCTCATCTTTACAGTTAAGAGGCTCATAGGAAATTAGGCGAGTGCGCCCGACCTATGGAAGCCAATATAAAATCTTTGCCATTTTGAATAACTATTTCATGACTTATTATATAGTTCTACATATGGCATACATACAAAGTCAAAAGACAGAAATTTAGATCTCTCTTGATTCGCACTTCCACTATAGCTCATATATTCGGCAGGTTCCTGTATGAAGACAATCAACGTACAATACCGTTTTGAGATCTGGCACGCCGGAACTACAATAATGCAATATATATATATATATATATATATATATATATATATATATATATATATATATATATATATATATATATATATATAAAGCTATTGTATTAACGACCACATCTCAATAAAGTCCCCCAAATGACTGGGTAAAACACAACAGATCGATTATAGTAATCTAACTATCGATTGAGCCTCCACTGCTCTGATATTGATTGGGCTGTAATCAATAACTAATGTTATATACAATCATTGATGAACTTATATTTGTTACGTGACAATCGCATGAATAGTAGCAAAATGTTGGTTCCTGATACAGGTCAAGGCCTTCTACACACATGACTGTCCTATTACATTAGACGCCTCTTTGTCACTTTCGCAGATTAAAATCAAGGGGTTTACATGCATACACTTGTTAGGTTTGTTTCATGTAAGGAATATCGTGGGGTTGTTTGAATGCCGAGATCTGCATCGGCGAATTAAATCAGTGAGCGAGGTCTAAAACCTCTATTAACAGACTACTCACATTTTGTGTACTAAATTCTATGCGAATGGCGGATAAAGTTGTTCCAGTGGGCGAGGCTAACTGATTTATTTTTTCTTTAGGTTATTATAGGTATCAAGAAAGAAAAAAATTAAAAATGCCTGCCTAAGGTGATTTTTGGAAATCGCAACAAAGAAGAAAAATTGAGTTATTCATTTTTGAACGCAGTCCTCAGGGATTCGCATTTTTGTTTCACTGCACAGCATTCGTACATTACGCAGGAAAACAAGCAAATCTTAATTAGAAAACATTCGGCTAATTTAACATAAGGCATGAAGGGTATCAATTCATTCCCTAAGCAGAATAATTAACTTCACAAGTTTTATTTTCAGCATTTAAAGGATAAAGGGTTTGGGGAAAATTCTATCTAATGTTTCAAAGTAGTGGCTTAGACACCTGTCCGTTATTTCATGAATTCTCCTTAAAAGATTCTTTGTTTATCTCTCATGAAAATGGGTAGAATTTTTGTCTCGTTTGTGCGGAATGCCTGAACGTTTATTTTTATTTTAGGAATAAAATGATTCCTATGTCTACCATTTTAACTCTTTTGTGAAACTCGTTATTGTTTCTGTAAAATCTCATTTCGACAAGAATTTGGATTTTGCAACGGATCATTATTTAAAATCTGAATACCAGGAAACCTTTTTGGAAAGGTAATTCTAACACCCGAGGCGAGGCTTTGAAGTCATAAGGACGGTGAGACTAAATGCAGACAAAAGGTTTACCAGAATGATAAAGTAATGAGTGAAATAATAGATCTGAAGGGGATGTTCCAGCTAGCTTAGCACAACAAACTGATTACATAAAGCATTACGGTAAGTTCGCCACGTGCGTACTTAAAACACACTAGCGTGACAATCACGCTACACGTTTTCATCATTATCAACTGTAAGACATTCCTAAATATAGATGTAAGTCATCAGCCTCGTGTTAGAGACTCATTCAAAGGGGTATATGAGTTATCGTATTAGTAAACAAATGACTTCATCTTATCACCCATCTGGATGCCAGCTATGGTATGATTTTTTTCGGTAGTGATCAAACATCAAACTTTCAATAGTTGAAATATGTCCATTGTTAGAGCACGATATTTTTATATATTTATTTAGGCAAATGACAGTAATTATCAGTTAATTTAAAACACGAAATTTCATTTCAGCAAATTATTGGATTTAACGGTGTTTTCACAAGAATGTTTATGTATTTCTACCCAACGCTTACGCACTCAAATGAACAGTCACGTGACCGAGTGACGTATTGTTCCATTACTTCTTTATAAATTCCCGGCCGTTGTTGGAATTATAACTGAAGAATGGCAGGACAACAGATCATTACGTTAACCATCTTAGCTTGCCTTGCAGTGGCTAGGGGATTCGTAGGTGTCATCCCCACTGAGCCCTTTAACTATTCAACTGAAGTGGACACCAATGGTAACTACCTTCTCTTCTGGAAGTTTAACGATACACATATTACGTTTGAAGTCCATGTGAAGACCTATGGGTATGTTGGATTCGGTTTATCCGATAATGGTAACATGTACCCTGCAGACGTTGTAGTCGGATGGGTGACAGATGGGGTCACACATTTTAAAGTAAGTTTGATTTTTTTCATTATGTAGCAATTATTTCAGTGCACATCCTAGTGTTAGTGTCTTATCAAGGCAGCTCCGCTATTCTGCAGGAAAAACACAACACTGTGTTTCACCCTACCTCTTAGCTGCGGTAGGTTAGTTTGCAGAATGTTGAACACCTGATCCAAGAGTCGCGGTTTGATAGGAGCCGAGGCCAGCCCTCGTCGACTTCTTCGGTGTGTTCTTTCAAATCATACTATTTATTCGGCATGATATATACCAATAATATGCTGAAAACGTCATTAAAAACAAACGAAACTGAACATCCCTTTTTCCTCGTCCACTCGAGGTGCTGATGGTTCAAGGTATGTTTATGCACGAAAGATGTAAATATTTAGATCGTTAAAGAGAAGTCACCAAAGTTCACAAACTTCCAAATCACTATTTTATTTAAAAGTCAATATAACAAATGTTAGAAATACTCAATACTAATTATACTTACCTTTCGTTTGATTAGTTTATATAATACTTTTGAAAAAAAATAACTTTGTTTCAGTTTTATCTATCATAAATATTGTGCCGCTATTGTAACATTATAGAATTTAGTAATCTGAGTTAAATGATACTGAATTACGTTTTTGTCTTTAAGAAAAATGGACCTAAGATAGTTCCATAAAAGACAAGAAAGGTTACTGTTCAGTGCACAAAGGGCAAAGGGCGCGGGATCGAATCGTACCATAAGATCAATCGTGGTCAACTACAGCAATGTGTTCTTGGTCAATACACTTGACTTCTATAACTTCTAGAAAAACACACAACCAAATCAAACTAAAAGTATAAATTTACTAGTATGAAAGTAGCGGTTTTGCCTTCTTATTTTCACTTGGGACCCCGTCACCCTTCCTGCCTCTACTCTCATGAGATAATTAACCTATATTTGGCGACTGCATATTTAAGAATTTTAATTTTGCAAACAAGTTTCCCAGTTATGGGAATAGAGTCTACGACGTATGTCAGTGTCCCAAAGGGTCTGCAAAAATAGAACCAAAACCCGCCATTTCATAATAATGGTTGCATATGGTACCGATCGACACTGCCAGGCAACTCACAATGGCAGTTGTTGTTTCTACTTTCACATTTTGTAAATAAGTGTTGTTTCTTGTTTGCATTCGTAACTGTCTGTGATCGTCTATTTCCGTCAGCAATGTCTCATACTCAATTCACTGATTATTTTATCTTGGTCGGATTTAGTGATAATCAGTTGGAGAAAATAGAAAATGCATTCAAAAACAATTGGGGGTCACACTGAAACCTTCACAGGCAAAATTAACCGGAACTGTCGCCATGTGGTTGACCCAAACACAGCTCGCTCAGTTTAATGCGGCCAAACACAATAACACTTCAGCAATATTAAAATTATTCTTGCAGCCATTCCAGCATTGTTGGCAGCGCAGCAGCTCAAGCGGTTACAAGACCTGCAACGTTAGGGGCTGTCGGAGCTGCATTAGGAATGGCACTTACACGGCAGTCAGTGGACGCATAACGTCTCGCGTCGCATAACAAGGACAAGGCCTTCGATTACCAGAACGAATATCCCCGGTCAAAGATCTTCGAATACTCTGTTGTAGAATATCGTGTCGTTGACGAATTTTAATTTAATGGTGATGCTAAAAGCAATCAAACATATTCCTGGTGTCTTCATGCGAAATGAACTTTCAGCGATGGTGCCACACACACTTGAAACCGGAATTGTCAACCTGGTTTCATCCACAGGCCCTCGCACTCACTGAGACACAAACGTGTTAACATCTCATCATCGTTTGTATTTTGACTTCCATGGACTTGCACCGCCAGTTAAAGTTGTTAATTATTTATCCAAGCACTTAAACAACCGTTGTTTTATTCGACTATTCCAGTCCACGCTCGGATTGTCTCATATGCGGTGATCTTTTCACCGAAGCGTTGCGTGCACTGCAGCGTTCACCAACACAGCAAATACCTAATGGTTTCACATTAAAGCCAGTTTAATATTATACAAAATGTCTATTAACATTTACCGGCGTTACTCATATTGACGACACAGCTGTGGATCTGAACCAATTAGTTACCAAAGCGGATTTGTCTAAGTTCACTAGTCGTGGTGTTATTAATTATTTAGTTACTGAATTTGGGAATACATTTCCATCACCATGCTTGTACAGTTTAGGCTTTGATTGTGGAGACAAGTTAATGACCACAAAATCGGTGATTTTCCACAAAATCATATCCCGTAACACCAGTGGATGTGCTTTACAGTAGTCATAGTGGCATTTTCTCCAACAGAGTAGTATTTCCTAATGCAGACAGCTTTGCACTTCTTACGGTGCCAATCACATGGAGCTTCCTATACATACACGTGAGCATTTATCTAATTGTCGAAAACACTGCAGCTCTAGTTCGAGTGGCCCATTTTAGGTGGTACACAGACTTCAATTTTAGTGAGCCTCACGTGACTTTATGGGAAATAAAATATTAAATCAGCCTTTCTCACATAAAATATCTCGTTGTTATTAGCATCAGCAGCCCAAATGAACTCAAAAGACCCGTAAAGACAGAATACTGCATTGACTCGAGTACGCCAAACTCTGTGCTTTGGAATCAGATAACATCCAATTTCTCAGAGCATTTGTAAATCTCCTCAGTCGTGTTTGTTGTTCTTAAACTAGTAGCGTCTGAAAATTGCAGTCGGTGCTTGCGCTGCTGTTGTTCTGCTTCCTTTCTAAAATCCACTGAAGAGTAATTAGTTCGGATGCCATTCTTATATCAATAGCCCAAAAGCATTCGTTTAATTAGCCTGCTCTTGAACATCCTCATCAGTGACTTCATCAAAAACGTCATCCCCTTCAGACGCAGTAGGCGAGTTATTTTTGTTTTGCAACTGTATTTTTTTCATGCAAAATAATCTGCAGATTTTACTTTTAGTTTATTTTCCTCAAAAATCTTGCCAAGTTAGTTTCGTTTCATTTTTAAGGTAACTCCCGGTTTAATCAATATATCAACGTGTTCCAATTATGTTTCAGAGAATGCATATATCATTTCATGTGCTTCCTTGATAAATCTGTATGATGCATTCAAGCGATACAGCGATCTTTGTTTATCCGTTGTACATTTGATATCCGATCATTTGGCAAGATAATGCCGCTGTTTCAGACCTCCTTATATTCGGTCTGAATAATTTGAGCTAATGACTAACATTTGTAGAAAAACCACCGTAAGTATTTCCTCAATACAAAAATATTCAGAAATCAACTATATTTTTCTCTTTTGCTAGTACAAAATTATTAGCCATGCTATAGATTATACCGCACCGTGTAGGCATTGCTGTAGAGAAACTCAGTACACAACTTCTGCTGATAAAAATATAGTGACAATCAGTTCTGCAGTCCTGTCCGTATGCAGTATTGATCAGTACCGTATTCAATCACAAATTAAAGTAGCATCGAGTAATACATCATACATAAGTAGTATCAAATGGCGGGTTTTGTCCATTTTTTGGGAAACCCTTTTGGTCATTGTCATCCGTTGTAGACTCTATCCCCCATGACTCGGTCAAGTGTGTGCAAAATTAAAATTATTAAAATTATTAAACATGCATCAGTCAAATATGGGTGAATTTGTAATGGGCAATAGAATATAGGAAGGGTAGCAGGGACCCGAAGTTGACAAAAATGCAAAAACTACTACTTCATACTGCTAATTGTTACAAAGTAAAAATAAGGCAATCCTCACTAACGCATCGCTCTCGAAAAAATCATTGCCATACACAGAATACAATTGTCGTAATTCACATATGTGGTTTCTGAACATAAAAAGACTATAATTCGTACAACTTCTTAAACAAATACATTTGTCACAAGCTATTCGAAAATTGCAAAAGTAAAAATTAATTAAATTCCATACTAAATGAAGAAGTGAAAAGACACTATATGTTGAATCAGGAAGCTGTGTCAGTTATGACGAACTCTAATTGTTCTGAAGAAAGAAATTGGTAACATTTTTCTTCCTTACGCATTTTCAAGTAAGAATCATGTTACATTGTTTTCTAGTAAGAACAAATGTTCAATACATAGATTGGTAACTATTACCCGTGTAACATACCGCGTAGTTAGAGATTTTGTCACATCTCTAATACGAATCCACAAAATATGTCGGCAAAAACAGTTCAACAATTTCCGGTTCCATATTTTGCTAAAGTACATTGGGTAGGGTTCAGATACCCATAATCCAAAATTTAAAAGTTACTAATGGTCGACTTCTCCTGAGATATCCTTTTAAGTAGAGTTTAAATGTTGATGTTGATATTGCCAGTCTCATTGACAGTTCAGATGAAATATAAGATGCTATAATAATTATGTGAGGATTCCCAGGGATGTCTGTATGTGTCGCTCATTAAGAAATTTAATGAATGATTAACAGGTTCGGGGGAGTAACGCAAACAAAGCTGTTATTGAAGATGCGTAGCTTTAACTTTTAGTGACAGTACCATAAATCTAGTCAATTTCTATTTTCCAGGTTCTCTTTATCAGTCGCAACGAGGGGTTTAGCCATCAAAGAATAAACAGCTTTATATTCACCACAAGAAAGTAACCAACAGCTCAACAGTTTTTATTTCCCCTGAAATATCAATCGTTAAATACGTTTACTGAATAAAATGTGCTAGGATGTATGAATATTCAATATCATTACTAAAAGAAATTTTCTTAACAGGACTATCACACAACTGCGCATGTGCCTCCATTGGTTGACAATCACCAAGACTGGTTTCTTCTTCATGGAGAGGAGAACGATTTTGGTACTGTGCTAAAATTTGTCCGAGAATTGGAAACCTGCGACAAAATGAAGACAAGAAAATTGAGGTATCCTTTGCGAAGATCTTCATTTTTACAATGTAAAATGTTCTGTAGGTTTTCTTTGTATTATGTACATCCCATAATTATAGTGACTGATCAAGAAATTTAACGAATTTTACAATTTATTTTTAAAGTTGAAATAGCCATTAAAAACAAGAAAATACGATAGTTTCAATTTGAAATGAGGTACGCAAGGTACCTTTGTATCAAGATTAAAAGGCATGTTATTTTGTGTGTCTGTTTCATTCATTGCTCAAATTTTAGGATGGTACCGTACGAGTGATTTACTCGTATCATACGAGTGACCCTACTACTGACAACAAGCTGATGTATCACGGCCCGGAACGTAGAGGAACAAAGAGTTTGTCGTTGCTGAGCGTGTCGTCTGTTACCTCAGTGACATCGTCCTCACAGCACCACGATGTCCGACTCTACGACTTTCTGAATGAGAATGTACGTTTATTGTCTATTGGCCTCCTTATACGAGTGAAAACAATTTAGTATACTTATATGTGTGTTCAAAATCATAATGTAAATATAACACTGGACTGTCTGCATGGCAATTTATTTCCTTAAATATCAATAGCTCTTTAAATAATTAATTAATCAGTGTGCTGAAACCTTGATACATAATTAGCCAATCACATGTGTTACTCTCAAACCATAAATGTTATAGCACATACAGACATGTATAATGCCATCTGTACAATATCAAGCTGAATCGAAGGGTCCCGAGTGGCCGAGTGGTCTAGAGCGCCAACCGTTACGGATCACTGCCATCTCACTTCTGTCTGCGTGGGTTCAAGTCTCGGGTTCGGCAAATGTGGGTATGTGAGATAGCTTGCTAGTAGCTTCTCGTGAGTCGGTGGTTCTTTTCGGGGTTTTCCAGGGTTCTTCCTCCACCATTAATACTGGCCGCCATGTATAGCATATCTTGTGCTGAAAAATGGCGTTAAACCCTACAACAACAACAAGAATCAAGCTGAATTGAAAATAGTGAAAAAGACAGTAATTACACTTATTAAATCATTGTTACGTTTGCATTTGGGGAGAAACAGACAGCAAGTACACTAATTAAAATAATTGTTATCTTTGCGTTTGGGGAGAATCGCATCATATATACATTCAAGGTTGTGTCTGTGATGTTCGCATCAATAATTAAAATTTGAGATTTGCCTTACAATTCTAAATTGTATTAAGTAATATGTAGTTATTTAGTTTATATACATGATCCAGGTCGTTTAATAGTATTGTTTTTTCCATACTGTTTGTTTTAGTATCTGTTATTTCTGAACATTTACAAGCACCACAATATTTGTCTTCTATGTAAATGTGACAGTCTGCATACGCGACCTAAACTTTTGATGTTTTTTAAGACCCATTTCAATCAGTTGAATTGAATGTGGCCTGTATAGCGAATTACATATGGTTAAGAATAAAAATCACAAACACACATCATCATCATCATCATCATCATCATCATCCTCGCCTAAATAATCAACTAAACCCCGCCTTTCCATTATTATTTCCATTATATGTTACCAGTAAGTGCAAGAAGGAATTTCTAAAAGGTAAGTAAAAGTTTCCACCGGTTTTGAAATCTGAAACATTTTTAAAGAAGTCTTATAATAATTAAACATTTTGTGTAGAATCAGCCTTTACAACCAATAAACTATATAATACAATGGTTACCGTTAAAGGCAAAATCTAAATAAAACTTAAACACTGCATGGTTTGTGTCACTAATTCTATTCTTGTCTTGTCTTTTAGTACATAATTCCAACAGCAACGACCACTTACAGTTGTCGAGTTTTCCGAATGCCTAATATTGGTGGAAAGCATCATATGATCAAGGTAAGTTACCTCAATAGACGCTTCTAATTTCCAATCCGAGGCGTATTTCTTGAAAAATGTGCTTGTTATATTTAGTGTTTTAATTTAAATTTAAAGAAAGTAGATATTAAATTGTTAACAGAAAAGAAACGAATAAATTTAAAACCTGGGTGATTTGATATTCTGGTGCTTACATTTTCTTACAAGATATCATAAACAGTGTTTGCACTCAAATTATTGAGTTTGTTTTTAATTGTTGAATTTGTTCTTAGCTCTCATGGAATTAAGGTCAAGCGTGGAAGATACTGCATAGCTCTGAATTCATCGTGTGTCGTTTATTCGTCAACAATTGTTATTTTAAAAGTCAGCTGAAGAGCTACCAGGCAAATTGTAACCTAGTTTTGCAGCGGGTGTCCTGGCATGAAGGATAATCATATTTTGCTTTCACAATTAATACAAGCCCGTCAACAAATATGGTCGTCGTCAAAAATGTAGATAAATCCTCTCCACAACCATAGAACAAATTCTGAAAGATTTTAAATGAAAGAATACTTGTACTAAAAACGTTCGGTTTGTATTGAAAAAATTCCTATCAAACTTCAAACTTCGCTGCAGTTAGTTAAAATTGAAACACATGCGTCGTCCTTCAACAATTGCTGTTTTCCAATTGCTGTTTTCCAAATCTCAAATGCCACAAAACCTATTAGAAGCAAACCTTTTGCAAAACATCCTGCTATGAAGGCATTTCAGTTTGATACAAATGATGCCGATTCGTAATCAAATATAGCCGCTCTTACTAAAATCAGTACAATATTTAAGCAACTTTTCTCCAAAACCTCTGAACAGAATTCCATCTTTTATGACAGAAATCATCATAGCATGAAGACCTTTCCAATTGATCTAAATCATACCAATCCAAAATCAATAATAGCCAATGTTACTAAGAGAAACGCAGAAATATAAATGACCTCTTCTGCAAAACTAATGAATTTAACTAAACTTGATATTACACTTTTGGTATAAAGACCATGCAAATACATATTATGGGGGCCACCAGTAATAAAATAACAAACACAAATCATATAAATAATTGTTATTAAACACAAACAATAATATTGGCCCAAATTTGATAGAAAGTATGTTGCAAAAGCGGGCTTTAAAGCTTGTACAATGATGATTTGCCATCAGATATTGCCGACGTTACAAAAATTAGAAAAACCTTGGGTATTATGCTGGTGTCAGCCATGCATGCAATTGCAGGTCCCCTCTGGCATTTTGTTGCAAGAACAGATTTCACATACAGTTCGTTTTGAAACCAGGGAGTATAAATCTAATATAAGATATAATATATAATGGCAATGCAGGGGAAAATGAAAATGTAGACTTGCACATAACTTGCTGTGAAAAACTTTATGAAAGACAAATTCATTTAAGTGATCTGAATCCATAACTAATGAAATTCTCTCTAAATTAAAAGACTTTTTTTTCAGCCGAGCAACACTTTGTAAAATGATATTCACTCTTTCAGTTAACTCTTTCTTCAACGGTATATTTTCATCCTAATCCATTCACAAAGAAATAATTGGTGATCATAATGTATTTTCATTTCAAGCGTGTGACGCAAGAGGAGCCGCAGGACAGCCAATAAGTCAGTCTCAAAATCTCTCCACCAGGTTCCAATCCGTGTTATTATTATTACTATTATTATAATTATAATTGTTTTTGTTGTTGTTGTTGTATTCGGTTATACTTGCCACATACACCGTTGAACAGCTATTAGACTTAGTATATAGCTTTCCTGAAAAGATTGTAGTTACTAAGTGAAACATGAGTCAAATGTCCATCCTTCTGTGGGCCAGGAAATCATGGTTGAGAGAAATGAGAGAAGAGAGAGCATGCATTTATAAAATTTTCATTTTCTTAGTTTTACAAGTTCACGCGATAATACCTTGGTCAACAAAATAGACATTATTATTCGTCTTGTGTCTATGTTAGAAACCGTCCGTGATATTTTTAACCATTATTTGCAGCCATGCAGTATTTTGATTTAACTTCACACCCCTGCACAAATTTTGTCTTAATTTAAAATTAGGTGGAACCCATAATTACGCCAGGCAACGAGAAGCACGTGCACCATATTCTGGTGTATAGATGCAGACGAATAGACCCCAAGTTCGACAAGGTCCGTTACATGTGCTATGATGAAATCCCCGAGGGATTGAATCCATGCGACGACGTTATTATCGCCTGGGCAATTGGAGGAAACGTAAATGTCTTCTTTTTTTTTCAACAAAGAATCAAAACACACTATCACAATTGTTGCCATCACTACCACTAATGTGACTACTAATATCCGATGATATTTTCTGGTAAAGAATGTTTTGTACGCCAGACAAACCTTTCCGGACCTTCCTTTATGATCTTAATACCTTGGACACATAAAAGAATATTTCTGTCTGTCTCTTTGTATTATCGTTAGATTATGCGTTCGACCATTTTTGTTTTATTTTCTATACAAAAGAGAGATCCTGTGGATTTTCTCTTTTACTTATATACTATAGAGGCCATCCGAGTGTCTTAATCATTGTTTGTTTATTTATTTATTTATTTATTTGTGCGTATATCTCTAAAGGTCATATCTCCATGTCGGTATCTCTGTTAATTTTATTCGTTTGACCCACTTTGTTATGTTTGTGCTTATTAGAGTTCTAGGATTTGTTGTACTCTTTATTGCCAGACCTTCTACTACCCAGAACACGTAGGGTTTTCCGTTGGAGCTCCAGACGATCCCGACTTCTATATCATGCAGACACACTATGACAATCCAATTCAAAAATCAGGTGACATAATTTTTTTTTTTAAACTAAGAGAAACTATTAAAATTGTTTGGCTGCAGATAACTTTTGGGTTCAAACGTTTGTGTAATTTACATGAATACGAAAAATATAATAAATAGATAGATAGATAAATAAATAAATAAATAAAAAGTATTATTTATTAATGATATAAGTAAACTAATACATTTCTGTTCATAGTTTATGTTATCATTTTTCAGTAATGCTGATCTATGTAGTTTCTATTAGGTATGATTGACAACTCCGGAATAAGGATAACTCTGACCAAAACCTATCGTCGCTACGAGGCTGATATGATAGAAGTTGGTCACGGAGTGGACTGGAGGCATATCATTCCGCCATTTGAAAAGGCCTACCTTAGCCAATCGCATTGCACGTCTCAGTGCATAGATCACGTGAGTCCAAATTGAGCACATTAAAATTAATTGAATAACAAGATTACAAGACTGACAGAGTTTATGTCTGTCTGTCTGTCTGTATGTATGTATGTATGTACGTACGTAAGTATGTTTGTACGTATGTATGTATGTATGTATCCATCTACGTATGTTTGTATGTATGTATGTACGTACGTACGTACGTATGTATGTATGTATGTATGCATGTTTGTATGCATGTATTACGTACGTACGTATGTGTGTATGCATGTATGCATGTATGTATGTTACTCTTCTGAAGAAATAGAAATTATTTCTCTATAGGTGTACATCGAAGAAAATCTTCAGGCGACGTTCAATCTATTCGTTAGTTATGTACACAGGATAAAATGCATACAAATCTGTCAAAATGTATTTGTAGGACAGTTGGGTCTACTCAGGAGCTGTCCACAGCTCCTGCACTCAGACTTATATGAAATGACTTCACACTCGATGCTGTCTTCTCTCAAAAATTGCTCAGCATCTTCGTTGAAAACAATCTTGATTCGCACACCAAGGCTAATCACAGTTATCTTTCACTGACAAACTGGAATTGCAATAGCAATATTTTACAAATATTAAATGATGGAAGAACACTTGTGGAATAACAATAGTACCACTCAAACTGATAGGATTACTAAGTTTCCAAAATCTGAGCTGCCCGAATAATTCTGAACGCTAATATTTTCAAACCACCTGAAATATTTTCAATATTAAATTTGTTTCCATATTGTGAAAGTGTTGCGTTGCAAAGGTTGCATGGTGTACAAACTGGTCAATGACCTTGAAACTGAATATGTATCTTATCTCACCAGAACGTAAAGATATGACAGTGACACTCGTTCTTTTTCCAGACAGTATCTGTTTTACTATGATTTCTTATGTCAATATATACCTCACTTTATCGGTTTCAAATCAACTGAATACAATTCATACTGAAATTAGAAATTCAGCTTCTTGCTGAAAATTAAAGTCCTTGCCTTATGGTACATTTTAGGCTCTCCGTTAATGACATCGAGGCTTATAATCCAAGTTTCTAATGTAAACATGCTTTCTTCGTCGTGTATTATTTTAAATTATTTATATCATACACTGTTACTTAACATGTAATGTTTGTCAGCGTTATTAGGAGGATTATTAGTTTGTTCATTATTCTCTCTCTCTCTCTCTCTCTCTCTCTCTCTCTCTCTCTCTCTCTCTCTCTCTCTCTCTCTCTGTATATTTCATGTCATCCTAAATCATGTAAAAATGGGATACCATATAGACAAACATAAAGATACAGAATAATTATTTTGGATGACACTGTTTTTAAATCATCTTTGACAGAGTCAGGTCAGCATTTTTTTAAAGATAGAAATTACCCAATTGACATCATTAATACTGCTTTCCGAAAAGTATTTTCTCTTACACAACTTGACTCTTTACAATGTAAAATCAAAACTAGAAATGAAGATATCGTTACATTTTTTACTGAATATAATCCAAGTTTGCCTAATATAGGTAAGATTATCAATAAATAGTGGGATTTATTAAAATTATCATGTAAAACAAGTGTTAAATTGCTACACGAAAGCAAACCCACGCTTGCTTATGAAAGGACTAAAAATCTTAAAGATTTCCTAATTAATTCTAAACTAGAATAACATCATATAAAAAGGGATCATCAACTAAATGTAATAGACCTAGATGTTCGCACTGTTATTTAATTAATGAAGATAATTCTTTCAATAGTGAAAATACGAAAGAAACATTTAATATGCATTGTGATACTAATTGTGCAACATCGAATGTAATTTATTTGATCACATGCCAAAATATCTAAACGTATGAAACAACATAGATCAGACATAAAAAAAATTATATCGATCAATCATTTTCATCTCATGTTGCCGCACATTTTAACAACGGTTCCCATACTTTGCAAGATTTCTCCTTTCAACCTATTGTTATAGCTAATTCTGAGATGGAACGTCTGCTAAAAAGAACGTATTGGATTCACCGTCTTAATACGGTATATCCAAAAGGTCTAAATTCCAGAACTCTATACAATATTATTCTAATTTATAGAATAACATAAATAATGAAAGTATAAACTAATATCATAATAATAAGTTTAGTAATTCTTTAAAAATGAAGGGGTATTTCAAAATAAATTTTCCATATATTATGATTAATTATTTATAAAATACTTATTTATTTTATGATTATAAGTATTATTCACACCATAAAATTTTATTATATAATTTGAGTTCTGATGAAATATTGAACATTCGTCAATAATTCGTCAATAATATATCAAGGTATAATTTATTCTTTCTTTCTTTAGAAATGTGAACCATACATACTAAAAATATTAATAAAACTATTTATCTCTATTCATATATATATATATATATATATATATATATATATATATATATATATATATATATATATATATATATACACACACCTACGCATGCAACTTCTATACATTTTTTTATGGGGACGAGATATGAATTAGCGTTATTATTATTATTATTATTATTATTATTATTTGCACAGAAGATGCAAGCGATATATTAATCCCATCTTTTTTGATGAAGAAGCATGAATGTGACACTTTCTAATAACTTACAAATAACATCTACCGAACAGGTGTACGATTCTAAAGTAACTTAATGCTGAGTAATACGTGTTTGTAGTCTTCGTAAACTAGTGTCTAGGAGCCCACAATTCCCGAAAACAGTCCATAGGCGTACTTTGGAATATGCATTCATATCAGCTCTGTAAATGTTACTTTTGCACAATATGTATTTGTTTTTTTAAATTGGTTCTGTTGGTTGTTAGAGTGGAATTTTCGTGTACTTTTCGAACTTTATACTTATTTGTCAGCGTTACAGCAATTTCTGTGATAACGACTCCCGGTCATTTGAGGAACAAGTTTTATTCATTTCTCAAACTGACTGCATTGCATAGATGTTTTCAACGTTATCTGTATTATAAGGACGAATAATGCAGAAGTACTGAAATCAATATTTACAACGATATATTGCTGTTCTTGTCGAACTCCTGCATCTTCTGGTTGATTCTTTTGGGGGGGGGGGTGGGGGGGGTGATGTGTCTGTTATTTAAAATTATTTCAAATTGGACGGATGCTTAAATGAGGAGAGTATCATGAAAAATAATTATTAACACCTCTTCTTTTCATTGCTTCGTATTTATTTAGTTGTGAAAAAGATTCTTAAATGCTGAAAACGGATATTTTCTCCAAAATCTCTGTGGTCATATAGATTCCTCAGGGTATAAAGGATATGTGTCTTTCATTAAATATGTAAATGTTAACAATTAGTGTGCTTGATTGCAAATCCATGCAAACTTCAAACTGAACCTGAGTTTTGGATTAAACTAGAACAACCTACCGATGCAAATGAAACCAGCACAGGTATCCATACAAAGATGATTTATTATTTTTTCAGACTCTTGGAAACATGACGGAAATCAAGGTATTCGCAATTTTGCAGCACGCACATCTCCTCGGCAGAGCTATCAAAACAAGGCACTTCCGAAATGGTAGTGAGTTATCTCCTCTGGTAACAGATCCTCACTATGATTTTAATTTCCAAGAGACACGTCTTCTTAGGGAGGAAATTACAATTAGACGTGTACGTGTTGTATTTTTTTATCTTGATCGATCTTCTTTTTGGGAATAATAGTTGACTTGAGGATTACTTGGATTTTTACGAGAAGTAGTTAAAACATTGTCATGGAAACTGTAACTTTGGTTTCTACAATCATTGCACCAATTACTTCAGATCTTGGCTATTATGGTTTAGTCGGTAACAGAGGAATCACGGAAATGAGATTATCAGTTTCTACTTTATCCGAAACACAAAATAGTGTCCCTGACACGAGAGAGAGAGAGAGAGAGAGAGAGAGAGAGAGAGAGAGAGAGAGTTTCATAACACCATAGATTCTTCAGCAAAGTTATGTCTGCAGTGCATTCATTTACCTATATACAACGTTTGTTAAGCATGCCAGTCTTCATCATTACTATTTCTATGTAATGATTGAAGCGATTTTGTAGCTTTACCCACTCGTGATCTTTGAAGCTAGAGAACCTAAAATATAAAGACTTCGTGGCAAAGACATCATAATTAGACAATACTTTTTCATTTTTGTAACTGATATTTTTATGTTGACCAAGTGCTTTTGTCCAACCTCTCTCAAGGAAAGGAAAATGTGATAATGATAGTTTAAAATAAAACCCGAATCAAACTCAAAATTCGATAAATAGTTATTAACCAGATTATTTAATTCTTTAATATTCGAGTTCATTGTAATAATGTTTACTTAAAAATATTGTCTTGACACTTTCAGGGAGACAGTTTTATTGTTGAATGTACTTACGACTCTAGTGGGAGAAGTGAAGCAACTCTGGTAAATAGAAATAGAATAGTATTGTAAAGTAGGATAGAATCTATATA